>WOVY01007214.1:0-56612 GCA_013436015.1 Rhipicephalus annulatus
TGGCAGACAGCATAAATACGTCCTCACTTGTTCTTTTTGTGAGAATGCAGCTCAGAGCTTACGATAAAAAAATCAAAGTAAACATGTCTAAATACAACTCTCAAGCTTTTATTCTTTCATCTAAGAAGCTTGAAAATGTCCTATACAATTGTTGAAGTAGGCTAAGGCTACGAAAACTCTGGCGTCTCACAGAAAACCGCCAAGTCTTCGCGGAACGTGCAGCACAGTCAGAACGAAAGCTCGAAGAGCAACTTTTCAGAGCCGCATCTAAACACTCTCTCGCGTAACTGCTACATGCTCACTTTCTGGATACCCATTACGCCACAAATATTCATAATATTTGTGTAGAAGGCACATATTCATTATGCCATTGTTCGCCATTTTGCGTGAAGCACGGTATCCGCTACACACTTGTTAGAATTTTCGTCTATTTTTATTTAGTGGCTAACAGAACGAATATAAATATATCTGAAGTTATTAGGTCATAAAAACAAGCGATTATAAAGGGTTCGAGAGTTGGATGACCCACTCGTTACGCCTATCAACTTGTGTGACGCCTGGTTGTTCCTTTGATACTCAAAATGAATCTATCACTCACATCAACGCGATTCCTTTACCGGCATCAAGCCTGCCTAAGGTCCGTTTGAAAACGAGTTACTGGCACCAGCGTGGCTATCCACACTTATAACGCCAAGCTTTTACTTCATGCATGCTAACCATGTTTGCCGGGACACACGCAAAAAGTGAAACATTCGTGTTTCTTGTTCATATCTTTTCACCAAAGGGCACCCGCGATAGTGTCCTTCAGCAGGCATTTGAATATTCTACAAGCATACTTTTCTTCCTAAAATTAGTGTCTTTTGTTAGGTAACATGCTTGTGCCGTGGTGACCTGCGCATAATATTATTCAACGTTAGATTTCTTCTAATTTATTTAAGTCAATACCCACATAAGAGTTTTCATAAGTAAATAGTTGAGTTTGAGAGTATCCGGGCAATAAATAGTTTGTCACTTCTTATGAAAGGGATTTTGTCAGAAAATTGGTGAAGGCAAACTGCTACTACGGATGCATATTCGATTATACTGTACCGCTGTTCCATATGTTAGAAGTATTGAGTTTGCACAACGCATCTCAATAATAAAAGCTATCTTCTAGCCATCTGCTTTAGCGAACACAAAGCCTTTTTGCAAAATAGTCCCTCGTCCCAACTGGGGTCCTCACGTAACCATTTAACAAGGACATAAAATAAGCTTTCTACTGCTGCTATTGTGACCACCATGATTCACCTAGATTAGAACATTCATCAGCATCTCAGCGTCTACTATCCTAACGGTACCGCCAATCCCCTTTTTGGTGAAAAACTACTGTCGCATGGATTGAACAAAAAATAATGCTAAACTTTAAGAAGCATAGTCAAAGGTTGACATTCTTCCATAAACAAGCTTGAAAAACAAATACACTTCTTATTCAAAGACCGGTGTTCCTAATATTTCAAAGTTTGTGTGGGCAGTGTAGACTACAAGAACGTGGGCGTGGTCTGCTAGAACCCAGTACACTTAAACTTGTGCCTGCACTTCTTGCTGCATTAATCTGCAAGCTTCTTCACTTTTTTTTGAAAGTATAAGCCGAAACGCTTTGAAATTGTCGAGTCGATCTGATCTTGATAGTGTCCCACTAGGCTATACATATTCATGCAACAGAGCAAGGTAGGAAAAACGTCTCAATGTTTTTTTTTTCAAGTAAGGCTACCTAACAGCACTGAAATTTACACACGGGAAAACTACCTGTAATCTTTGGAGTACGCGAGAATTCATTGCAACCAAAGAAAATTCTTTACGGTGGACATTTCGTAGAATTGAACCGTGCGTGTTAAATGAATTTAGACAGTAAAACAAAAAAAAATGAGTAGCAAAGAGAGCTGGGTCTCAAAAAGAAGCACATGGACATTGGGCGAAACACTGATGTTATTTGTTTCAATCCAATTGTACTATTTCTCGGTATATTGAAATTATCGGGAGAACAGCGATGCTTTTTACTAGCGGAAAGCATCGAATTCTATAATGCACAGAAAGGCGCCAAGATCCCTGTTTCATGGATGAATGAACATTTGCAGGCAAATGTTTCAGGTCAGGTCGAAGACGTATAAATATGCATGTACGAATATGCTGTGTACATATACTCTTGTATATTTAAGTATACACATACACTGCATTACACTCTTCTATATACACCACTATCTAAAGGCTTTCATTAGGCGCCGTTGTACTTACACACCCACCCACACACACACACACACACACACACACACACACACATACACATATATATATATATATATATATATATATATATATAAGGGAGAGAAGTGTATACCTAAGGGCTCGTATTGCCGTGTTTTAACACAATATTAATGAGATATAACAGACAGTAATGCCAAGGAATGTACAGGGGAAGTTATTAGAACCAATGGAATGTAATAAGAAGAAAGAAGAAAGAAAAGTGGATGAAAAAATTACCAGCTGTGAGCAGGAATCGAACCCACGACCTTCGAATAACGCGTTCGATGCTCGAACCACTGAGCTATCACAGCGGCCGTCCCTCCATCCACTTTTTGGGGCTTATATGTGAATTTAGAAGTAGGAGTGACAGTCAGCGCCATCTATAAGCCAAACAACGAGTGTGAAAACACTCTTATTCGCATGTTTTGGCGTCACGTAGCACGTGAACTTATTATGAGCGGGCAGCTGATTAATTGTCCCTCTTATACAACCTAAACACACCAAGTCTGCCAGTACGAGACCCTCGTTCAATGAAATAAGGGAGAGAAGTGTATACCTAAGGGCTCGTATTGCCGTGTTTTAACACCATAATAATGAGATATAACAGACAGGAATGCCAAGGAATGTACAGGGGAAGTTATTAGAACCAATGGAATGTAAATGAGAAGAAAGAAGAAAGAAAAGGGAGCTGGTAATTTTTTCATCCACTTTTCTTTCTTCTTTCTTCTTATTTACATTCCATTGGTTCTAATAACTTCCCCTGTACATTCCTTGGCATTACTGTCTGTTATATCTCATTAATATTGTGTTAAAACACGGCAATACGAGCCCTTAGGTATACACTTCTCTCCCTTATTTCATTGAACGAGGGTCTCGTACTGGCAGACTTGGTGTGTTTAGGTTGTATAAGAGGGACAATTAATCAGCTGCCCGCTCATAATAAGTTCACGTGCTACGTGACGCCAAAACATGCGAATAAGAGTGTTTTCACACTCGTTGTTTGGCTTATAGATGGCGCTGACTGTCACTCCTACTTCTAAATTCACATATAAGCCCCAAAAAGTGGATGGAGGGACGGCCGCTGTGATAGCTCAGTGGTTAGAGCATCGAACGCGTTATTCGAAGGTCGTGGGTTCGATTCCTGCTCACAGCTGGTAATTTTTTCATCCACTTTTCTTTCTTCTTTCTTCTTATTTACATTCCATTGGTTCTAATAACTTCCCCTGTACATTCCTTGGCATTACTGTCTGTTATATCTCATATATATATATATATATATATATATATATATATATATATATATATAATATATTCTCTTTTTATGAGAATAAAAGAAAAAACTTGATGTTTGCTAAATTCCTTAAAACGAGAAGTCCTGAGATATTAGCTGAATACAAAAAGTTTCGTAATGTGCTAAATGCTGATCTAAAAAAAGCAAAGTCGTCATTCTACAGAAAAAAAGTTTTCAAACATAGGTAACAATCCTTAGCAGATCTGGAAAGGAATTAAAACTCTCATTGGCAGCAAAGCTAACACAACACCCGTCGAAATGCTGGTTAAGGGTATTATCTATGACGGTGTTGCATTAGCCTAAAAATTCAATGAACACTTTCTGGAAGCTGGTAAATATGCCGGCTCAATTCCCTTGCCTAATAATACCTTTCTTACGTCATGCATTCAGATTCCTAACTATGACTCGATATTTCTGACGCCAACAACGGAAGCAGAAATCACAACCATTATTAACTCTCTAAAAAATACTTGTGCTCCTGGTGATGATGACATCTCACCATTGCCAATTAAGAATTCCATTAGTTGCCTTATAGAACCACTGACGTATATATTCAATCAGATGTTGGCTACTGGCGTGTTCCCAGATAGATTAAAGATAGCACGTGTTTACTGTTGTCTTTAAAGGTGGAAATAAAACAGAATTCGATAATTACCGGCCAATTTCAGTTCTGCCAATTTTTTCTAAGGTTGCTGAAAAAATAATTTATACACGTTTCTTTGGCTTCCTTTCCGCAAATAATGTGATAAGTGATCATCAATACGGTTTTCAACCTGGGAAATCGACTGAAACCGCATTGCTTTATATAAAAAATGTCTTAATTCGAAACATTGAAATGAAACACTTCACTATCGGACTATTTCTCGACTTCAGTAAAGCGTTTGATTCGGTTCAACATAACATTCTCTTAGCAAAACTAGAAATTTATGGAATTTGTGGCATTGCGAGAAGCCTTATGAAAAGCTACGTGACTGCACGTCAACAATACACAAAGCTACATAACGACACTCGCTCTAGCAACAGAACAATTAAATATGGAGTACCTCAGGGATCAATATTAGGACCCCTTCTATTTACATTGTACATAAATGATATTGTAAACATTCCTTCATCTTCGAACATTATCCTATATGCCGATGACACTAACATCTTCTTTTCTGGTCCCAACCTAAAAGAACTTCAGCAGAGCGCGAATAGTTGGCTTGAAGAATTAGAGGAATGGCTGAGGGTAAATCAGCTGAGGTTAAACGTGAAAAAACAAACTAATTTCATTTTATTCCGTGCTAAAAACAAAGCAATACACCACAACCCAAAACTCTATTTTGGTAATTCAGAAATAACATGTACCAGTAGCTGCAAGTTTCTGGGCGTACACTTCCGCTATGACTTGAGCTGGTCTGATCACGTGAGTCATGTCAAACTGAAAATGGCTCGATTCATTGGTGTTATAAGCCGTATTAACCATCTTCTTCCACATTCGGTGGCAAAGCAGCTATACTTTTCTCTCGTTCATTCGTACCTCACATACTGCAACTTAGTTTGGGGCACATGTAATAGGACTAATGCACAAAAATTAATTACCATGCAACAAAGAGCATTGCAGCTAATAACTAAAAGGCCAAATAGACATAGACATAGCAATTTATTTTCCGTTTTCGTGTATTTTGTTTCACTGAATGGTGCAAACTTAAAGTGATGGTTCTTATTTATAATCGTATGAAACAAGATTTTGCTTCATTCAGCAATATGTACCTCACTCGTCACATTGAATATAAGTTACGAAGGACGTCACTTGTTTGAGCACGATCTAGAACAAATTATGGTACCCAAACACTTGACCATAAAATAGTAGATATATGTAACAGTTTTCCTTCTGTAGTAGAATTATCACAGATAAGCAGATCTGTACATCATTTTAAAAAGAAAGTAAGATTACTCTTCAATCCAGGATGAAGTGCTTGATGCAATCTGTTTTGCCACTTGCGATGCATCCTTTTGTTCACCAGGTTGTACTTCACTGCATTTCAATTGTTAAGTTACGCACATTGTTAGCTCCACTTGAAATCTGAATTATGATGAATACTATTGCACCTCCTCATCCTATAAATCTATACACAACTTTATTCTGATGGACATATCAACAAGAAATGGTGTTTTTAGGTTTTCGTACTTCTATAGCGATATTGCTTGAAATTCCATGACTTCTCTACAGTGATGCTGATGAATTGTGCTGTACTGGATGTGTTTCGCTTTCCTCACCACTGTTCTTGTTATTGTTTGTGTTTTTTGTTTTTTGTTCACGAAACTGTTTATACGAATTATATGTCTCACTCCTTTTTTTTTGTTTACGAGCCGGGATGTAGGCCTAGTCAGGAAACAGTTTCGTCTGTTCCCTTTTGCCTCATCTCGGTGGCATGTAACTTTTGTGTACACATGCCAGAATAAAGTATTATTATTATTATTATTATATAGTGGGAGTAATAGTGCAATTAGCCAGTTAGTATTCGTGAAGGTATGGGATATGGCACAACGGGAGCGTTGTCAACAAGGATAAATATATTGCTGTTGAGAAATAAATATATCTTTGTTGACAACGCTCCCGTTGTGCCATATCCCATACATATATATATATATATATATATATATATATATATATATATATATATGGGAAAGAAGTGTATACCTATGGGCTCGTTTTTCCGTGTTTCTACGCAATATTAACGAGATCTAAAAGACAATATAGCCAAGGAATGTATAGGGGAAGGTATTAGAACCAATGTATTGTAAATAAGAAGAAAGAAATGTGGCTGAAAAAATGCCTTGCCGTGGCTGCTCACGGCAAGTAACTTTTCCAGCCACTTTTTTATATTTACATTACATTGGTTCTAATAACTTCCCCTATGCATTCCTTGGCATTATTGCCTGTTAGATCTCAATATATATATATATATATATATATATATATATATATATATATATATATATATATATATATATATATATATATATATATATATATATATATATATATATATATATATATATATATATATATATATATATATATGATACGTCACGCCACACAGTTTCATAGTATGCCGCACTCACCTCCATGGCTTCCGTGAGGGCGCTGACTGGCACTCCCACGTTTGAATTCACATATATACCTAATAGGGTGGCTGGGAGGATAGCCGTCATGGTAGCTCAATGGTAGAGCATCAAACGCATTATTCGAAGGTTGCAGGTTCAGTTCCTGCTCTTGGGAAGTGATCTTTTCACCCACTTTTCTTTCTTCACATTGACATTACAATTCGCTATAGTAATTGCCCTATACTTTTCTTGGCATTATTGTCTGTTAGATCTGATTGATATTTTGCCAGACACAAAAAACGAAGCCTTAAGTATACACTTCTTTCCTTTATATATATATATATATATATATATATATATATATGCGTGTGTGTGTTCACGGCAATCAATTGATTGCCGTGAATGCTTGTCACGCTAGCGTGTCTTGATATCCAGCGGCGGCTCGCTTACTAACGAGGACGTTCGCCTTCAAACCACTGGTACCTTGTTTTAAATCTTACTTCACCGAGAAACTTCATTTCTCGACCTCTTGTCCATTCCTAGACTCCTTTCTTCCGTTCCTTCGAGGCTTTGTCTCTGCAATCATTTTCCTGCCACTCTCAATTATTGGATATGACACTGTACAGAAGAGCGCACGTGTTCCTAGAGTGGGCAGAAGGTGATGCACTACTCGTCGAGGTATTGATTTGGCTGGTCCCCCGTGTTGGGTTGAGCCACTCCTCTTGGGCCCAAGCAACCAATTGCGTTACACGTGGCAGGCTTTCTCCATCATGATCGCTCACCCTATTGAAAACCTGTTCGCGAGGGACGCAGTTTGTCAGCGCTCAAGCATCTCCGCTGTAAATGTATAACGAGTTATTGTGTTCATGAAATTTTTAACGAAATATTTGTAAAGAAGGCAGCTTTATTTTGTGTAAAAATTAGAGCCCAAAATGTCATCTAATGCGATCTTGACATATACTAAGAAAGCGGAGTTTCGCTTTTGTTCTGGTTGTGTATCATATATGTCATTAAAATGTCCATTTCTGCGTGTTGTTTTCAAAGCAATCTCAGACCGTTAGAACGTAGCAGCACCCATGGCATTCACGAAAGTGTAAACAATTATTGATACAACAAAGGTGCTATTCCAGTCTGACACAATGTGTGCGCTGGGGATAGAGGCATAGAAAACACAAAGAGATGGAATCGAAGAAATAGTAGGTAAAGAAATAAGAACAAAAACAATACACCTGGAATAGTTCACCTTGTGTCTCTGGGTTTCATGGAAATACCTTTAACTTTCCCAGAAACAGCGCCGCCGTGAGCGACAGCTACAAGCAAGCAACAAAGTATGCAACCTCAATTCTGTTCCACAGCACATACCTTCAAAGTTGAAAGTATTGCTCGTGTTTCGAATTCAGTGTACAGCTAGAAAATATGACGCAATCCCCACCGTGCATTTATAGTTCGAATATATGCAGCACTCACGTTACTCACTGCGTAGTTAAAAATATGTATACCAATATAAATCTAGAAACAGATCAGAAAGTCTAAGTTAGGCATCATTTTTACAGCATATATTGTTGTACAAAAGCGTATGTAACCAACTCCTCAACGGCGATGGGGAGTCGGATATGTACGGTGAAGCTATCGCGTCCGATAACACCTTCGCAATGCAGTATTGAAAGTGAACAATAAATGGTCTGGAAAGTTTGATGGAAAAGTACCTAATCGACGAGTGTGTTAACAATCGTAGTACGTCGTTTTTGCGTCACAAATAACCCATCAGTTTTTGAAAGGACATGTGGCTAACCAAACGAGAATTTTGTAATAATACCTTACTGCACTATCCGATGTGGATATTGAAAATATGACACTAAGGTTGTAGGGAAGAAAAGTAACACGCGGTCATCATTACACCATAAATGTTTATAGCGCCTCCGGTGTGAACGCTAAGCGTATGCTTCTCCCCTTCACATCGTGTGTCTGCAATGTACGAGCGGTAAATTAAAATGAGTGCACAGCATCTAGGAACTTACCTTCCTCCAAAAAAAATCAAGCAGATTCCACGTACATGGTAATCCACGTTATGCGAAGCATGCGGAAAAAAGGTGACCATGTTGCAATTTTTAATTGAGTGACATGTTATGAAGTGACGCTAAATTAATGTACAAATGTCGCACACACAGACATATGTTGAAGAGTTGCAGATGTTTATACAACCAGTTGTTTGCACTTGCACAACGATGCCAACTGGAACATGCGTATTAGCACCCCCAAAAGCTGATGTGAAGCGCTGATGCTCGCCAAGGTACTTCCCCTGGACACTGCTGCATAAATCAACTTCAGCGCAAGGAAACTAATCAAATCTGACGTTAACCCGACGTGACGGCTGTATAAAAATAGTAGATAAGTAATGTTGCCCCGCCGCGGTGGTCTAGTGGCTAAGGTACTCGGCTGCTGACCCGCAGGGCGCGGGTTCAAATCCCGGCTGCGGCGGCTGCATTTCTGATGGAGGCGGAAATGTTGTAGGCCCGTGTGCTCAGATTTGGGTGCACGTTAAAGAACCCCAGGTGGTCGAAATTTCCGGATCCCTCTACTGCGGCGTCTCTCAAATTCATATAGTGGTTTTGGGACGTTAAGCCCCACATATCAATCAATAAATCAATCATCATTATGTAATGTTCATAAAATTGGGCACGCAGTACTGAAACCACAATTAACACTTCACGAACATTAGCGTCTATTTGAAAAGTAGTTCCGAGACCTGGCGTAGCTTTGTGGTAAAAGGCTTTATTGGCACCAAGAATGCTTGGGTTTGATTCCAGCTGGGACTCGTTGGGTCGACGCTACCGACGTCGGGTGTTTCGTAACACTCGCACGTTAAAATTTACCATGTGTGTTCTCGTCACTCCTGAGCAGATACCAAGTGTCAATCACATGTGGCGCATACCCGCATACCAGCAGCACATACCCGCCCGCGCCGCGTGTATGTGCCACTGTCTGCCTGGAAGTGTTTGACAAAGTACATGACGGAATTGTGACATTATTCATGTCTTTAAAGCGCGTCATATTCGTAAAACCATCTTACTCTCTTATGCAAATTGTGGTTCACGCCAAGTAAATGGGGTGACCACGAGAGCACCTAAACGTAAGCGGCTGGAAGATAGATAGATAGATAGATAGATTCAAAGTCGCCGAAGTTCATTTAGAAATGCTGCGCAAAAAAAGCTAGCACCAACGACGCAGTGGGGCTAAAGTCCCGGTCGGCTGATTGCCAGCCCAGTATTCTACCACTGAGCTACGACGGTGCTAGGAACTTGATGGCGAGCTTGCCTTAGGCAGTCTTGATAACGGGAAAGCAATCGCGTTAATGCGACTTATCAAGCGTTTCAAAACAGCGAAAGAACAGCCAGTCGTCACAGAATGCGAATAGCGTCATGAGTGGGTCGTCCAATGCCCCAACCCATTACAGAAGCTTGTTCTGTTCTCCTATTAACTGTGGCGCATACCCATTTCAGTCATTATTCGTTAACGTCGGTAGCCATTGCATGAGCGATTGACAAGAAATTACATGCAAATGTTTAGTAGACACCACGCTTCTCAGAATAATGGTGAAAAATAGCATAGCAAGTGGCAGCCTACTACCACAAAAAATTTAATATAATGCCCCAGTGGGCATCAAGCAAGTTTATTGGCAGTAGTCACTCAATGAGTGTTTTGAAAGTTTCTGAAAGGCCGCTCTTCAAACTTTCGCTGCGACTGTGCTGCGCCTTCCGCGCATGCATTTTTTTTCTAGCCAGGTGATGTGTTCATCTCCCATGGTGGTTTGTAATTGTTTACGTTTACAAGATCCCATTTTCAAGGTGTAGTTCAAAAATTCATTGATGCAACGGAGTTTCAGCCACAAAAACTGTTAACATTTTTGCGCATACCATGCTGCAAAGTTCGACAGGCTTCGGAAGTATTTAGGATATTTCGCAATGCCCATGGCCCCGCCGCGGTGGTCTAGTGGCTAAGGTACTCGGCCGCTGACTCGCAGGTCGCGGGTTCAAATCCCGGCTGCGGCAGCTGCATTTTCAATGGAGGCGGAAATGCTGTAGGCCCGTGTGCTCAGATTTGGGTGCACGTTAAAGAACCCTAGGTGGTCGAAATTTCCGGAGCCCTCTACTACGGCGTCTCTCATAATCATATGGTGGTTTTGGGACGTTAAACCCCACATATCAATCAATCGCAATGCCCATGGGCTATAGGTGGCGTGCCATACAATTCAACATGGCTGCGGGAGGATAATCAGCCCTTGAACTCACAAAGGAAAAGATATGACGCGCGCACGTACACCCCGTGCCGCTTCCACTGGGTGAATTTTTGATCGTCAAATGAATATATATCGGAGCGTACCAAGGTACTTTACAGAACAATTGAAACTGCTAAATGTTCACTGCCCCATATATTGCGGCAGTGCGTAGGGTGTTGGTGTCAGCTGGTCGACCATGCATTAACGACGCCTTGCGTGTGATCCTGCGCTTGCTACAAAAAAAAAAAACTGCGCTAACTTGAATTGGCGTATGAACTGAACGGCACTACGAGATCATTTTTGCCAGACCTACCTGACGAAAATATCGCAGTGGTTGTGCGCTAGTGAGTACTACGTCATCATGGCTGCATGAAACTTATGTTTAACGTGGCGATAGTTTACACTAACTTACGCCATCGTCATTACTTGCGCTGTAAGCATAACGTGTGGCTTCTTCAACGCAACAAAAGCATTCAACTTCCCAATAAGTAACACTTGTGTCACAGTCATGATCAGACTAACCATTCGCAAATCACTGCACTCGAATACTGCCTGTCCACTCAGTGCGATCGCAACAAGCATATCGAAATGAATACACGCGAACGCTTTTCGCAACGTCTAAATTATGAAAATTTATCGAACAACAACATCGTTCGGACTGTACCGGTAAAGTGCAGGAGAAGTTAACAAAGAGGCGTGTACTGAAGTCGTAACTGCACGTTTCATTGCTCTAACCATTTCGCTTCACTGGTTGAGCTCAAGCGTGCTGGCGGCATGCGGCGCTCTGTAACGTCCTTTGTAATAGAGCCGCTAAAGAACATTATACAATAAATACAAAGTGACGTACGAGGATGAAAAAACGTTAACACAGTGGTGAACATGATGACTTTCAGCCCGCTAAAGAACATTATAAAATAAATACAATCAAAGTGATGTACGAGCATGAAAAAACGTTAACACACAAGGGAACATGAAGTGCAACACGCTGCTAGTGACTGAAGTGTGGATAGTTCATCATGGCTGTCACTCTCTGTGCGTTCTCGTCCAGTGAAAAATTCTGAACTTCAAGATGGTGTCTCTGAACACCACTGCTGCAAGTAAGTTGAGGAATTCCCTCCACCGAACGACTTCGATAACACCATCAACGCGTCACTCACCACGTCTATCTGGGCGCCGAGAACAATTCGCTTTGACAGCCGTCAAGTAGCGAATCGCTTTCAGTATGCTGCGAGCAATCAACAAACATAAAAAGCTAGCGGCACTGCGTTGGCGAAGGTTCGGAAAAGCAAATCAAGAGCCTGCGCTTCTTTCCACGTACAATAAATGTTATGGAATTCATGCACTACAAAAAGCACTGATGAATGCTATACGCACGTAAAAAAAGGTGAGATTCAACTGCAAATGCCAGACATTAACATTTAACTATCCAACGTGGCTACAGAAAGCCTTTCGAAAGTGATCGGTGAACTCGTCTGGCTATTCTCGAATGCACGAGTTGCCGGGTATTTTTACGAAATCTTTGCATCTCGCAAGAAAGAATCCAATTTATCGCGTTTCGGACGGCCGGTATATTCAATGATGAACGAAACATACACAGGGGTTTGTGTTCGTTTCTTGCTAAAGCTTTATTACTGAGGCTAGCACAGCCAAACACGGAAGCGTCTGCCTAATAATCATCCTGTAAAGGACGCTCCTGAAATCCACTAGGCGGCGCGAGAGCCCACGATCATTGCGAATAGTGTTGAGATCGTGCGCAGAAATTGAACATTCAAGTTTATTTTGAATAAATCTTATTGCGCAATACGGGCAGTTTCGATAATTTCATGAGTGGGCTGGTTCTAGTGTCTACCGCTTCTGCGGTTTCACACCCGTGTTTGAGGAAACTTTAATCATTGGCAGATATAAGGACCACTCATCTCGCGAAATCATCGAAGTCGCCATATGACGCACGAAGTTCATTATGTATCAGCATGGTATCTTTCTGCTTGTCAACGAACGAATCATCTTTTTTTTTCTGAAGAGCGCGTTAAATCATTTTGCCAGGCTTTATGTTTTTTTATCGTTGACTAGATATACTTTTCTTTTGTGTTGAATAAAAACTTAGTTTCTAGATAGATATGTGGTGTCTAAAATGCCAGAACCACCATATAATTATGAGAGACGCCGTAGTGAAGGGCTCCGCAAATTTCTACCACCTGAAGTTCCTTAACATGCACCCAAATATGCTCACACGGGTCTACAACATTTCCGCCTCTATCGGAAAAAAAATCAGTTCCTAGTGAGTGTTTCTCTGATTCTTCTCTTGTGTACTCGTGTTGAATATCGCCCTGTTCGTCCTTCATAGTGAGAGAACACTTGTATGAGGGAGTTTGAACTGGAATGAGTACCGATGAGCATGACTTGGCGAGAGTGAACTTTAGTGAGTACTTATTAGTGTCAGGGGTCATGAGTAAGCACGCGACTAGCAATGGGCGTGAGGTGTTAATAGACAGATTCAGTTGCGCGTCCACAGCAGCCATCGGATGCAGCCTGCCATCGCGAATGGCTGGCAGGCTGCGTCTGTACAGCTGCTGCGCAACTAAAACACGCCACTAAATCTATCTGATATGAGGGTGAGTGCCTAGTGGGATTTGATTGATTGATTTGTGGGGTTTAACGTCCCGAAACCACCATCTGACTATGAGAGACGCCGTAGTGGAGGGCTCCAGAAATTTAGACCGCCTGGAGTTCTTTAACGTGCACCCACTTCTGAGTACACGGGCCTACAACATTTCGGCCTCCATCGGAAATGCAGCCGCCGTAGCCGGGATTCTAACCCGCGACCTGCGGGTCAGCAGCCGAGTACCTTAGCCACCAGACCACCGCAGCGGGTCATGTGCCTAGTGGGAGTCGGCCTGAGTATACCATGAGTGATTGCCGGCGATTGTGGGTATACGCAAGTATGAACGTGAGTGAGTGTCTATGAATGTAAATAGGCGTGAGTATGAAGGTGGGGGAATGGTTATTAGCTAGAGTAATCATAAGTGTAAACGGAAGCAAGCACATAGTAGGTATGGTTGTTGTGAGTATGAACTTTAGCTAATACTCGTGGGAGGTGCCCCCCACATGCATACGTCAATTAACTCATGGCCCTCAGTCCCCAGCAGCTGCGAAGCAACTGACCACGGCGGCAGTTAGATCTGCAACGCAGCAGAGGGTGCTAAGAATCTCTGAATCCGGACAGGCCGCCATCGGAAGCTGAACTTGGCAACGTTTAACGCTAGAACCTTACCTAGTGAGGCAAGTGTAGCTGTACTATTCGAGCAGCTAGAGGTTTTAAATGGGATATAATAGGACTCAGTGAGGTTAGGAAGACAGATGAGGCCCATTCGGTGATAAAGAATGGACACGTTCTTTGCTATCGGGGCTTGGCTGACAGAAGAGAACTGGGAATGGGGTTTCTAATTCAAAGAAACGTAGCTGGCAAAATAGAGGAACACTATAACATTAATGAAAGGGTGGTAGGTATCGTAAATAATCTCTATAAGAGATAAAAGATGAATGGGGTACAAGCTTACGCGCCTACATCCAGCCATGATGACGCTTCAGTTGAAAGCTTCTATGAAGAAGTGAAGTTGACAATGAGTAAGGTAAAACACAGTATATTATACTGAAGGGAGACTTTAACGCAAAGGTAAGAAAAAGAAGGCTGGAGACCAGGCAGTAGGAGATTATAGCATTGGTAGTAGAAATGCCAGAGGAGAGCTACTAGTAGGATTCGCAGAACGCAATAATTTACGAATATTGAATACCATCTACGAAAAACGAGAGAACCGTAAGTTGAGATGGGGGAGCCCTGATGGCGGAAATAAGAACGAAATATACTTTACAATGAAAGAAAATCCATGCATTGTGCAGCATGTGGAAGTGGTTGACAAGGTACGATGCAGTGATCATAGAATGGTACGGCCTCCAATTCGCCTAGACTTGAAGAAGGAACGACAGAAACTGATAAGCAAGAAGCCATTCAATGAGCCAGCACAGAGAGGGAAAGTACACGAATTGAGAGCCTCGCTTAGGAACAGGTGCTCGGTTCTTATCGAGGAAACCGACTTTAGAACAGAAACAATGAATGATAATCTGACGTGTATCATTACCGAATGTGCAGTGGAAGTTGGAGGCAGGCTAGTTTGACAGGACGCTGGCAAGCTTTCCCATGAAACAAATGATCTCATTAGGAAGAGTCAAAGCATGAGTCTTAAGTTCAACAGACACTAAAGAACTGTCCGAGCTTTCAAAGTTGATTCATAGGCGTAAGGTATGTGATGTAAGAAGGTATAACATAGAGAGAATTGAACACTGATTGATTGACATGTGGTGTTTAACGTCCCAAAACCACCATATGATTATGAGAGACGCCGTAGTGGAGGAATCCGGGAATTTTGACCACCTGGGGTTCTTTAACATGCACCCAAATCTGAGCACACGGGCCTACAACATTCCCGCCTCCATCGGAAATGCAGCCGCCACAGCCGGGATTCGATCCCGCGACCTGCGGGTCAGCAGCCTAGTACCTTAGCCACTAGACCACCGTGGTGGGGCAGAGAATTGAACACGCTCTGAAAAAATTGAGGAAGTGTCAAAAGAGTGAAGAGGAAACTTGGAATAGGCAAAAATCGGATGTATGCACCAAGGGACAAAGGAGGTAAAATAAATACCAATATGAGTACGATAGCTAAAATAGCAGAGGAGTTTTACAGAGATCTGTACAGTAGCCGGGACAACAACGACCTTAATACTATAAGAACTAGCAGTAACTCAGAAGACGCCCCACAAGTAATGAAAGAAGAAGTCATAAAAAAGCCTTGGAGAGCATGCAAAGAGGCAAAGCTGCTAGTGAGGATCAGGTAAGATCATATCTGCTGAAAGATGGAGGACTGATTGTGTTAGAAAAACTAGCCACCCTGTTTACGAGATGTCTCCTGACGGGAAGAGTATCAGAGTCTTGGAAGAATGCTGACATCATCTTAATACATAAGAAAGGAGGTGACAAGGACTTGAATAATTACAGGCCACTCAGCTTGCTCTCCATGGTATACAAGCTATTTAAAAAGGTAATTGCTAACAGAGTTCAGAAAACATTAGAATACAATCAACGAAAGGAACAAGCAAGATTTTGAACAGGCTACTCAACAATAGACCACAATCATACTGTCAATCAGGTAATAGAGAAGTGCTCAGAAAATAACCAACCACTATACATAGTCTTCATAGATAACGAGAAGGCGTTTGATTCAGTAGAAATATCAGCAGTCATGCAGACACTGCGGGATGAGGGCGTCCATGAAGCATATATAAACATCCTGGAAAAAATCTACAGGGGATCAACAGCTACCACATTGCTTCATAAAGAAAACAACAGAATACCAATCAAGAAGCGCGTAAGGCAGGCAAATACAATCTCCCCAATGCTATCTATCGGGTGCTCAGAGGAGGTTTTCAAAGGCCTATAATGGGAACAGTTAGGGATAAGATTTAATGGAAAGTACCTTCGTAACCTGCCCTTCGCCGATGACATCGCATCGCTGACTGACTCAGGGGACGAATTGAAACTCATGATTACGTAGTAAGACTTGGAAAGGAGAAAGGTGTGTCTTAAAATTAATCTCCAGAAAGCGAAAGTAATGTACAACAACGTCGGAAAAGAGCAGCGCTTTGAGATAGGCAAAAGGCCACTTCAAGTTGTAAAAGACTATGTCTACTTAGGGCAGGTGATAATTGCAGAGCCGAACCACGAGATTGAAGTAACTAAAAGAATAAGATAGGGGTAAAGCACATTCGGCAAGCACTCTAAATTATGACAGGTAGATTGCCGCTATCCCTCAAGAGGAAGGTATATAACAGGTGTATCTTGCCAGTGCTTAGCTACGGAGCAGAAACCTGGAAACTTACAAAGAGGGTTCAGCTTAAGTTGAGGACAACGCAGCGAGCGATGGAAAGAAAAATGGTAGGTGTAACTTTAAGAGACAAGAACAGAGCAGAGTGTATTAGGGAACAAACGGGGGTTAAGGATATCATAGTTGAAATGAAGAGGAAATGGACATGGGGCGGGCATGTAGCGCGTAGACAGGATAGCCGTTGGTCATTAGGGTAACTAAATGGATTTCCAGAGAAGGAAATAGGGTTAAGGGAGACAGAATCTGAAGTGGGCAGATAATATTGAGAAGTTTGCGGGTATAAATTGGCAGCAGTAAGCAGAGGACCGAGTTAACTGGCGGAACATGGGAGAGGCCTTTGTCCTGTAGTGGACTTTGTCAGGCTGATGATGATGAGGAATACTCGTGACTCATGTGTATGAGTAGATGTATGAATGTTAGTGAGAGAGTAGGCGTAGGTAGGCGTGAGTGTGTACATAGTTGAGTGCCTGTGCGTGTGATCAGGCGTGAGTGTGAAGTGAGCGAGTGCTTATGGGTGTGAGTAGTCGTGAGTATGAGCATGAGTACTGGTGATTTGAGTGGGCTGGATGGTGAACGTGAGTGAATGACCATGACTTTAAGCAGGCGTGCGTATGAAAGTAACTAACTATGAATGTGATCAGTCTTGACAATAAACGTGAGAACTGAGTGTGAATACTTGGCAGTATGAACATGAGTAAGGACCTATGAGTGTAAGTAGGCGTGATTGAGAGGTGAGTGAATGCTTATGGGTGTGAGTAGTCATGAGTATGAACATCAGTGAGTACTCATTAATGTGAGTGGGCTTGATTGTGAACGTGATTGAATAACTAAAAGTGTGGGCAGTCATGTGTATAAACGTGAGTGAAGACATATGAGTGTGAGTAGGCGGGAGTATGAACGTGAGTGAGTATCTGTGACGGTGAATAGGCGTGCGTACTCATGAGTGTCAGTTGTCGTGGGTAGGAACGTGGGTTAGAGCCTATAAGCGTGAGCAGACGTAAGTATGAACGTGAGTGAGAGCAAAGACTTGAAAAATTGTAGTTAGTTATTATGAGTGAATGGTCCCTCAAGGTGCAAAACATTGGCTTCATGTTACGTGCTCTCGGTCGAAACGTTACGTGTAACGACATTACAGCAAGGTACAAGACGAATGAATGGCAAGATTTGATCTGATGTTGTACACAAATCACAAATTTACCAGTGCCAGTGGTAGGGTGCTGTCACTGATGGGGCAGTATTCTAAGTCATCACACTGCGCGGCTCTCACTTTTTTTGGTGTAATATCTCTCTATTTTATCACTATTTTACCAGAGCGAAAGACCGGCTCTATCTGCGCCATTCTTTCAGTCTGGTCATACCTTAACATTGTGCTGACTTATATCAACTGATTTCTTGAGGTGCAAATAGACGCTCTCGACGATGACTGTGCCTTAAGAACTGAATTTCGTGCATATTGAGCACTCAAACTCTCTATAAAATCCACTAAATCACCTCTAGTTCACCAAACTGAGGTGCCGTTGTAGATGGGTGGCTGTGGTGTTTGTGCTGGGAATTCGCAACACACCTACAACAGTTATCACTGTGTTTGCTCTGGGTCGTATGCTGCTGCCGATATGCGAATAAAAAAATGACTAAATGCTTCCTTGGTTCAATAAGTTACAATAATTTTTTTTGCGTACCTAAACATAAAAACAGCAGCCAACTTCTAGTCATGTGTTTATTATACCTTTTCATGAAAAGCATTTCTCAGATTTGATGTTCATAGGCACTACAGAATAAAGGCATCTTACAGTACAATAACCAAAATAGCTTTCTATGTTTGTCCTTGCAAACAATTTGATGATCTGAAATTTCCGTTTTGAATGAGTCTGAAAAATTGAAATTTTGTGAATTTCTAATGTGTATTTTGTAGAGTCACATTTCTTCTTTTGATTTTCTTGCAGTATGTCCTTCGGTTGAGAAAGTGAGAAAAGCAAGACAGTTACGTCACACACAGACAGGTGCTAAAATATGAATAAAAAGAAAGCCAAGTCTATTTTCTCTAGCCTATGGAGATCACTAAATGCACATTGCTCGAACACTGACAGACAAACATTTCTTGATTGCGGTCTTTTTCCCATAGTTTTTGGCATGATATATCATATGTTCTTCATTTTTTTCAAGTGGAATGCTCGTTTAGCACTGTCCTTTTCGGCGAAGTGCTTTAGTCACTAAGTGCCTCGAGAATGTCCTTAAATCAAGCTCCATCGTCATGTACGCCATGATGTGCGAAAGCTTGCTGCTTAAATTGAAGGATTACTTCCCGTCGTCGTGCAGACTCCCAGAGACTCCAGTCAAGAACAGCGGGCCATAGCGGAAGAAGTGGATGACAGGTTCCTCAGAACCCATATAGAGTGTCCAAGCCAGGATGTGAAGCCGTGAACAGGCAACTCGACAAAATGCTGGATGACGACATATTCCAGCCGTCCAAGAGTCAGTGGGCCTACGGTGTTGGCGAAAAGGGATGGTACCCTTGGTTTCGGCGTAGACTAACGCCGCTTAACAACATCACGAAAAAGGATGTGTATCTTCTTGAGCTCCATTGCTCTTGAGGTCCTTTTTGACTTCTGGGAAACCAATGTTGACTAGACCGACCGAGAGAAGACTGTCTTTAGAACACTAGGCGGCCTGTAAGAGAACAAGGTTACTCCCTTTGGATTTCGCTCGGCTCCCGCTCCCTTTCAGCGCGCCATAGAAATGCCTTCATTAAATGGGAGGGTTTAGCACACAAACCCATTTGAAGTTAGGTTCAAATATTTAAATACAAAACACCTATGTTTTTGTTTATTTAAATAGAACTCAAACATTCGGGTAGAATACGCAAGCTGTATTTGCAATCAACACTACAATATTTCGCGAGGTAGTTGTCTTGATCCTTGAACAGAAGTTTCTATCAACATGAAAAACAGATATTTTTCTTCACTGCTAAATTTCTTTTGCGTATAAGACGATGTACGTACGTATAGAAAAATCGCCGTCGCATAAGGTCGCAAGCACTGCTCCAGCCGGTCATCCACGAAGTTTCGGCGTCTCGGCGATGGTGATAAAAATGGAGTGACCTGTCACCGATCAGCTTATGAACGCAACATTTTTCGCATTACCGGCATATAACTTTTCTTACACATTTTGTCAATACTTGATATGCTTGCCTCCGGGCGCTTGATTCGAAAGAACTCAAGAGCTCCTTTACCCTGGTGCCGTATAATCCCAGCATGACTGATTACACGGCAAAGTGTTGTTAACGTGAATTTAAATCTGCAAAACCAGCCTAAGTGCCCATTCCCGCTTGAATCACGCTGTTTTGATAAAAGCGGAAGGTCATATTGGTCGTTATATTCCAAGACTTTAGTAAATTTGAATGGTCTGAATGTGACCGGCGAGATTATAAGGAATGCTTTCGAATTCATCCAAAATCGGAAGAAGTGTGTTTTGAATAGGAGCTACTTCTGCTAACTCCGGCGTATTTCAGTTGTAATTTAAGTCTGTTTATCAGTTTTCGCTGCTCCCTTGGAGGGGATGGATGTAGACCACCCCGGGTGCCTGCCGGCACCAGCGGCGTCAGCGGCGGCCGCCTCCAGGAGGCGGATGGGACAAGCGAGTGACAGCGACCGTGAAGATACTCATGCTTACTATCTCAGCAGTGAGGACTTTTCAGATGACGGTTTCCAACCTGTGCTGAGCCGCAAAGCGAAGAGAAGGAACATGAGGACATCCTCATCCTCAACTATTCAAACTGTAAGTGAAGCGCCAAAATCGAACACTTATACCATCCTGTTTCTGCCTGCACTTCCTACCGTCAGCATGAAACGCCTTAACAGACAGTCTGTGTCGAGGTCTCTGGAAGCGCTCATGCCAAATGAGATCACGGACATAAGAGTGAACACCAGAAAGAAAACTACAAGTACCGCTTTCTAGTTTATAACATCTTGCATCTTTTCATCATCAGCTAAAAGTACCACCATCTAGTAAACACTACAACAACTAAACGAGAGGTGGCTACATACAGGAGACGGTACCGCCATCTAGTGAACACTGCAAGAACTAAACTAGAGGTGGCTAGATACAGGGGACGGTACCGCCATCTAGTGAACACTGCAAGAACTAAACTAGAGGTGGCTACATACAGGCTACAGGGGACGCACAGCCCACGCCCTAAGGAGCTTCGCCCCTAATATACTGGCTGTGGATGTTTCACGCAAGTGCGTTGGGCGTTCTGCGCAGTGTAACTGACTTGGACAGCAACCAGGTGCGCTCTCATGTTCCCTTGGGATGTGATGTAGTAACCGGCGTGATCTACGACATAGATGTGGCTATTTCCAATAATGACTTACAATTTCTTGTCAAGTCAACAACTCATACTCCAATTGTAGATGTCACCCGGCTAGGCAAGTCTTGCTGTGTGAAGATTGCGTTTAAGAGCACATCACTCCCCTCTCATGCGAAGGTGGGGTACTTCAGACATGCTGTGTGGCCTTTCATTCCAAAGCCTCTTCAGTGCCGTAAATGCATGAAACTTGGACATGTGAGCAGCGTCTGCGAGAATTCGGTGGTATGCCACCGCTGCGCCGAGCCCCATGAAGCGGATAAGTGCGTCGCAACTGTCAAGAAATGCTGTAATTGCAATGGATCCCATGAAGCCACATCGAAGGACTGCCCGCGGATTCAGAAGGAAATTGCCATTTTGAAGGAGATGGTGCGCGATCACTCATCTCATCGAGAAGCCGCAGCTAAAGTCAGAAGGCGTCGTTCACGTCGACGTCGGTCTTCAAGGACGCCCGCTACCTCCTCGACACGTTTGCCAGATCCCTCATCAGTACCACCTCCTTTGCCTCCCAGACCACATGCCGTGGGAAAGGCTGTAAAGGACAAAGCCAGCCAGCATACCCTAACTGCGACAGAGTGGCCTGCACTTCAAAGGTAAGCAGCATCAAGCGAACCGAAGGAGTTTCAAGACGGCCAGTCCGCGATCTCGGTTCGAGATCTTTCCAACCAAGACAAGCAAGTGACTGCAATCGTGCAATCATTAATTACCATGATTCGCACGCTACTGAGCAGCATACAATCTCCGTCTGCTAAGAGTGCACTGCAAATACTGGATGCACTGAATCCTGTTCTTGCTAACTTCGTATAAGCAAAATGGCTCAACAAAATCTCATCTTCCGCACTGAAGTTAAAAGTGCGTCGATTTTTCAGTGGAATGCCAGAGGCATGAAGTCCCGTAACTCGGACTTTCGCCAATTTGTCTGGGCCAATCCATTCCCTATACTTGTCATATGTGAACCAAACGTATCAACGCCTTATAGATTGTCCGGTTATGAAGCTTTTTGTTCAGCCGCTTGCGAAGAACGAAGCAAAGTAATTGTTTACATTCGCACAGACTTGACTTATCTTTCGCACCCAATAAGTTCAAATGACGACAATCAGTACGTGTGTCTTCGTGTAAAGAAGAATGCAGTTTCGTTCTTGCTTATTGGTGGATATATATTTCCGTCATCGCGATTTGACTGCGACAGAATAAAAGAGATCCTAATGAGGACCGATGGGCCTTGGATCATCACCGGTGACTTCAACGCCTATCACATGCTTTGGGGGAGCACTAGGATGAATGCCAGGGGCCGGAACATTGTTACATTCGCTTCCGATTACGACCTTTCCATTATGAACGATGGTACCCCCACGTATCTGCGGGGTCTCACGTATGGCAGTTGCCTTGACCTGACATTGGTGTCACGGTGCTTCTCTCACAAAGTTAAATGGTTTTGCGATATTGAGACTAATGGGAGTGATCACATACCCACCTACGTGACGATCGATGGTATCATCAAAAGTTTCTCTTCCGGTGTTGTAATTGGCACAGACTGGTCTATGTTCACATTGCGTGTTGAGGACGCTTGCCAAGAAGGCCTCGCCTGCAGCCTGGAAAATACCATAGCAGAAGCTATGCAAGCGTCCAAATGTAAATTACCATTTTCGGTTAAACTAACACAGTTTGACATCGAACTGGAAGATTACGAACTATACGAAGGCGTGCTGAACGACGATACAGACGCACAAGATCAATTTACGATCTGAGGGAAGCAAGGCGGCTCCAAAAAAGATTCAACGACGCATTTACAAGCTGGAAAGCGAACGCTGGAAAGCATTCTGCGAATCTCTAGACCTTCATAAACCGCTGTCATATATCTGGAGAACAGTTCGAGGTCTTCGCTCCTCTCCGCAACAACGGCACCCTTTTAAAGCTTTGGCACACCATCATGGAAAAACAGAACTCGAGGTGGCTGAAGAATTTGCACAAGAGTTGCCGGGAATATTATGAACGAGAGCATTGACGCCGTGATCATTCCTGAGACGCGATTACCAGAAATGAACAATCCATTCACCATGGAAGAACTGGAAGGTGCTTTAGTCGCTTCTAAGCGCATGTCATCGCCAGGTCCTGATGGTATTACTTATAGTGCGTTGGGACACCTTGGGCAAAAAGCCAGAAAAGAACTTTTAACATGCTTCAACAACTCCTGGCTCAGCGGCAGTGTTCCCCGAGAATGGAAAATAAGTCGATTAATACCACTTTTGAAATCGGGAAAATCACCATTGGACTTGACCGCGTATCGTCTATTGCCCTCACAAGCTGCCTCGGAAAAGTGATGGAAAGAATGGTTCTATTTCGTCTCGAGTGGTACTTGAAACGATACACTGAATACCCTTCTTGCTTGGCAGGCTTTCGTCGGGGCCGCTCCTCCATCGACTGTGTGCTTGACTTATCGACATTTGTTCAACAAGAAAAATTCGCAAGCGCAAATCAGTGGCACTCTTTCTTGACGTGAAGGGTGCATATGATAATGTAGCTCACGATGCCATCCTCACTTCTCTCGCAGCAATGGGCATTGGTGGACGATTGTTTCATTGGATAAAAGATTATATAACTGGCAGGTGTTTGTGCAAACATATGAGGGTACAACTTCTGAACATTACACCTACTGCGGAGTACCTCAGGGAGGTGTTTTAAGCCCCACATTGTTCAAAATGTAGCCCTCATTCGTCTGGTGAAGCTTCTGCCAAAGTCCGTGTGCCTATCCATATACGCCGATGATATTTGCCTCTGGAGTGCTGCAGTTACTCGCCCTCAGGTGCGTGCACGAATACAGCGGGCAGCAACCCTCACAACAGCCTACCTTCAGAAACAAGGTCTAACTATATCAACTGTGAAGTGCGCGTTCATGGCGTTTACACGCAAACCAATGACGCCATACCCTGTTTACATCAATGGACAGAGTGTCAAATATGCACGGACGCATCGTTTCCTGGACATAATAATTGACAGAAGTCTTTCGTGGAGCCCACATTGTGCGTACTTGAAGAAGAGACTGTTATCTATTGTGCATATAATGAAATTCATGTGCGGGAAAGCATGGGGAACTTCTGTGGCCTCCATGCTGCAGCTGTACAGGGCCCTATTTCTGGGTCTATTGCGCTACAGCTTGCCGGTACTAACTAACACTTGCAAATCCAATGCTCATTCATTGGAGAGTTTGCAGGGTCAGGCACTGCGTATCTGCCTAGGACTGCCCCGATGCGCTTCTTCTTATCCCCACAATCATGCTTGCCAAAGACCATCCGGTCAGAACATATAGAGTTGTGGATTGCCTCAGAGCGCACATTCGACATGCTAGCCGTGTCCCCGACCACCACTTGGCCCTTCTACCGTCCAGAAGACCACGTGCTACGTTTTCAGACGTCATAGCCAAGCACCTAAACAGCATTCCATCAGGATATACGCCGGCTGTGAGAATGACATGTCCTTTGTGGTGCCTCGACCAGCCGCAAGTACGTCTAGAAATTCCAGGAATCAAAGAGAAAAGCAATCACTCCAGAGTAGCATTGAAGCAAGCAACACTGCAATTATTACATGAGTTGTACTTAGACCGAACGCAGATATACACTGATGGGTCCATCTCGTCCAGCAGCTTATCAGGTGCCGCTGTAATTTCGGCTGCAGAAATCACAATCAAGTTTAAGTTGTCGCATATGACTACATCTACGGCATCAGAGCTTGCTGCAATAAGGGCTGCTTTACAATATCTCGTTGAAGAACGTCCAGGAAAATTGGTCATATTCTGTGATTTGAAGGCAGTGCTTCAGAGTTTGCAGTCTGCCATGCGTAGGAGGAGTCATGACCAATCGGTACAAGAAATAAGACATTGCCATCATGAAGCTCTGGAACGAGGGCATGATATCATATATCAATGGCTGCCTGGACATATCGGTAATACCGGAAATCAATTAGCCGATGATGCAGCCCGCTCAGCCCATGAAGGAACCTGTGTAGTCCCGATTCCTCTATCAAGGAATGATGCAGCAAGACAACTTTACCTGCTGGCTCGAGATCTCACACGCACGTTCTGGTCGTCTACCAGCTTCCAAAGGTGTCAATTTTATGGACTGGATCCTTCGCTCAAGCTAAAGCTACCATCACAACTTTCCCGCTCCGATGCGACACTGTTATGCCGCCTTTGGTTGGGTGTTGCAATCACAAAGGTGTACTCCTTTCGCATTGGTATGGCAGACACTCCTACATGCGACTACTGTGGAGCTGAAGAGACCATCGAACACGTCCTGTGCAGCTGCGCTTGCTACGACACACAGCGATGCCAGCTCCGGATGGTTTTGAATCAACTTGACCCCGGACCATTTTGTGTGCAGAAGATACTAGGACCTTGGGCATCTGCCTCAGTTGCACAGAAAGCAACTAAAGCACTGCCAATTTACCTTAAGTCAACAAACCTGAGTGACCGCCTATAGACTGTGTGTGCTCCCTGAGTGTGCTCGTGATTGTGTGTACCTTTTCATCCCTCTGCAACCTCTTTTCTCCCCTTTATACCTTCCCCAGTGCAGGGTAGCAAACCGGATGTGCATCTGGTTAACCTCCCTGCCTTTCCTTGCATCTTTATCTCTCTCTCTCTCTCTTATCCAAAATCAAGGAGTCTCAATTATGGAACGGGAAGTACAAAAGACGAATATGGTTGTACTCCTTGGTACGTCAGGCCAAACCGACTCGGAAAACAAAAAGTCACGTCGCATATATGTCGCGCTTCTGCCACAGTGTGATTGAATATCTTCAATCACACTGCTGCAGAAATGTGACGTCGTGCAGCTGAAGCACCGGGAAAAAAGAGTCCCCGCCACTCTGATCTCCCTGTAGGAGGTTACAATATTGAATTCAATTCCTGTGTCGACGCTCACGATGCCATCAAAAATTGCCATTAGGTGATAAAGTACTATTCATGCAAAGCAAGTCCTAGTTACCAACATCTCACAATATAGGTGGCTGTATTGAGAGGGGGGGTGAAATTTCGCAGGTGAACAGCGATACCGGCTGCGTCTACAAACCGGCTCACGCCATCTTCGCAAAGCAGCGCAAAAAAGAAATCAAGCCGACACAAATAAACACGCTGGAAAGAGCGCTCTTGCATCAGTGGTTCTTTCTGCCTCCTCGTTTTTGCGCTGTTTGGCCAACATAAAGCCATACCAACAAGCTCGAACACGCACACTTTAAAAGTATGGCTCACATCGCTTCCATTTTTCCTGTTCCCCGCCAGGGTGCCGGGAAAAACAGTTTCATAAGTAAAAATGAGACAGGGAACACACGAATATTGCCAATCAAGAACGACCTATGGCGACTCCTATTCCTAAAAAATTGTTGTCGGCAACAGTGTACGCATACGTATTCCCCTTCGAGGTGTCACGAATGGGGCTCTGCTGTGATGTACTACTCGTGAGCAGTGATTGGCGTAACCAGTAGAGGGGCACCCACTCTCCTTTCAATATTTTAAAGGTCTGTGTGTGCATACATGCACGCATACACATGCACGAACATACGAAATATATGACTACCTTTCTCTCCATGCAGCACCCGCTGGATTGGGCAGACCGGCGGCTAAGGTGGCGAAGATTGGTGTGCTTGGAAGGAACGGTGAAACGGCTAGAAAGCGCACGCGGAAACGTAACAAGGCGCGGCTGCACGCCGTTGCCATAGCAACCCCGAAGATATCTTTCACAAACTGCTTAGCTCGCTTCCTTTCTGGAATTCTGGGCTGCTTGCCACCTTTTTATCGCGAATGCAGTCCGCCACTGATAAGATTACGTGGCCTAAAAGTGACTGGCGCTCGTCGAGAATGAAGTTTATAGGCGTCCAAGAAAAGAAGTGGCGATCGGTGAATTTCACCCGCGGTGCAAAATACGTTAAGTGAACGAACGCCTCCGAGCAAGCGCTTGGCGGGGAAGGACCGGTTATGTTCTCGTTTTCGGCATGCCGATAGATGGCTCGCCAGACTGAGGACCCTGGCGGACTGCTGGCGAATTCCGCAAGGCGCATTCGGCACGTGGGCAACGGTTTTCAAATGTTAGAAAACCGGATAATCGTGCGATATTAACTACGCGACACGCATAGAGCTGAGCCACGGAAGAGCGGGTGACAAGGGAGTGGTTGAATGCGCGGCGAGCGTGTTGTGGCGACGTTAAATGAACGCCGCTAATTTTCTACGTCACAAGGATTTCCCAACCTGTCTCTTTGGGTCGAACAGCACCCGTCAGAGGCCGGTGGCCTCTTATTTCCCTAAAGGTTCTTCCGTAGAGGTATTTAGGGAAATTTTCGCCCTACACACATTACTTAAGGTTTATTTTTCAATGTGCCCATAATAGGGGTACATTGAGGCAAACGCTATCGGTTTTCGCCACCTCCCCACGTGCGACAATACCACTTCAAGGCTATGATCCGACGCATCACGTGTGATTTCAATATGCGAACATCGTATAACTGAACAACACTGTCATTGGTGTACATTGCTTTGCACCTATTGAATGCATCGTCACATTGACGTGATCAGCGTTATTTGGTCTGCTTGGGTAGCAGCTCATGTAAAGCTTCTAAAATCATTGACGAATTTTGAAGGAATTATGGGGAAAAACTACCAAGCCCAAAACAGCTTTCAGATAGGTCACATTTACTTGTTTGATTGCGTTTTCTAGCAAATACTTTATCCTTAGTAGAATGCAGACCATTTTTAATAATTTGGCGACCTAAATGAAGTACTTTCGCCTGACAGAATTTGCACTATCTGGTGCTAGGGCGTCTGATCACTTGTTCAACTCTTTCGCGGCACTACTCGTATGTCTGACCAGCTGTAACGACATCGTCCAAGTAGAAGGTTGTTTTCACTACGCGGCCAAGAATCTAGTTCATTACTGCTTGGAATACGGCAGGCTTATATGTGACGCCGTAAGGTAGACGCCGAAACCCGAAAAAGACCAAGGTGTATATTCTCCGTAAATAGTGCCAGCGCTTGCTCATTCATCTCAAGCTGTAGGAAAGGCTTTGATAGGTCAATGTCTGACAAGACTGTTCCATCTTTCAGCGTCGTGAAAATGCCCTCTGGTAAGCGCAGACGGTAGTAATCAACTTCTATTGCTGGATTGACAATGACGCAATATTAACCGCACAGACACAACGCCTTATCTTTTTTAGGCGCAATCACAAAAAAGTCGCCTAAGCACTATGCCTTACTCTGTACACTATATTTTTCAGCGACATTTCGGCGAAACGAGCTCTTCCAAGGCCTGCTCTCTCATAAATGAATGCTTTAGCAAGAATACTTGAACACTCGAAAAGCACGTTCCACAATTTCTGCTAAACCTGCTCACAAGGACTGGCCGCGCCTTACAAAACACTGGCGTAACACCTTCTTTGAGCTTCAAATTTGATCTAAATCTATTAATAGTGCCATAACCTGGTTACAAAACTTCACTGTAGTTTTTGTTACAGGAAATGAATTTGACGCACGCTGCATGCACTTGAATTCATGTTATCTAAATTTTATTTTTTTAGCCACGCGTCTCTTTGCTTCACTGTCTATATATTCTCTGCTGATCATGGTATGCATTGGCTAAATAATGCAATTTTCCTAAAAACACAGCAGTCTTAGAGCGTATATTTTGCGTAGAGCTAATGCTTTTTTGTGCCTCCGTGAAAGTGTCGTTTCTAATGAACTCTATCAATATATGCAAGAAAAATATGCTTTTCCTAGTAACATTGAGTGCAAACGCCACTTTCAAGAAACAGTGAAACCATTTACATTTGTTAGAAAGTACCCAGCCGATTAAATTACTGAGAAACAAAAAAAGCAGAAAATAAACAGAAAAAGATTATCAGAAAATGGGGACCCTTAAGCTTCGACTTCAAGAGTTGAACGCAATAGCGAAATCTGGCCCCTAGCGCACCCTTCAACCGCTAAGTTCATAATTATTCATATGTTTGTTACATACACATGCACGCACACGAACACGTACACAGTCGATTGAACCAACACGAGCAATTATCGCCGAATGGGCTCGTTTTCGTCGTGACATCCGTCGAGCGATAGGCGTTAAAGGCGCCCTGAAACACTTTTTCAAGTAACAATGGAATAAATTAACTAAAAGAGCTTATTGCATGACGAAGTATATGCCGCAAAAATTTTAAGAATCTGTCCAGTGCGAATGGAGTTACAAATGTTTGTCTCGTGCTGGAATTGCATCATCTCTTCCCTCGTCCTTACGAAAGCACTGGAAGCTAAGCAGGGAGGGGTGGCAGGGCAAAAAAAACTAACGCGCCTCATGACCTTGAGCACTTTTTCTTTCTTCGAATGCGTGAATTTTTCAGTGCGATCACGCGCGCACGCGTGGACAATAAGCGTCCTCCCACGGCTATCTCGGTAACTTGATTTTTTTGGTCATAGACGCACAGACGATTTTTCGCTCACAACCGACGCTGGCTGCTGGTTATCTGCCACATGACCTCTTTAACGCTATCGCGTTAAAACTATTGCGCGGCTGCTTATCGCAGCTAGACGCAGCATGACGTGCATTACGTTCGTCTACTGGAATCAAGATGGCTGGAGCACTGCCACTAGAATAGGCAGAGTGCCACGTTCAAAAACGTTGTCCCTTTTCATTTCAAGCAAGCCTGCCTGCAGACTGCTGCCCACTTCAGTCAGTAGGAGACACTTCTTTCCGAGAACATAAAAAAGCCTAAAAGTTGGCTAACGCCGAAAGTATCATTCTCGGAGCGCAAGCTTTACCGCTATGCGTTGTAAACTTAGAATTCCGGTGCTACTTTTCGCAATTTTTGTTAATCGCACGGCCAGATGAATTCGCGCTGTTGAATTCACGTCATCTGTGGTAAATGTTCTTGTTGTTTCGCGGCTTTCTGTGTGTTTAGTTGTTGTCATTCTTCTCAAATGCTAGGTTTTCACACAAACATGTCCACCAATTTTGATAAATCAGACAACACAAATATTGTCTTGAGTTTTCTTCGCTATAGCTCTACAGAAAATATACACTGCAAAAATGCCGTGTTTTCCTCAAAAGTTCATCATCTAGCCAATGCGTAGCAAGATCAGCAGAGAAATTAAAGAGAGCGAAGCAAACCAATAAAATAAAACTTCTGATTCATCTCACCAAACTTTAGTCTGGACGAAGTAACGATTTTCGTAAAACACTCCCAAGTAAAATGCTATAGATTCCGATAGCTTTCCTGAAAAACTAGAGAAAAATACGACAGAGGGGCCACGTAGTCATTCCGGGTATCGATGTTAAATCTCGGTAAAACGTACTCCGACAGCGCCACGCGATTTGTTCAGTGAGTGGCCATAGAAACTGGGTTCGAGATGTTCGTAATAAAAATTTTTCTGAATAGGCAGGTTGTTAGAGGACAAGCGATTCTCTTCAGCCAGGCAGCTTTTTTTTTTCTGCAATACACTTCAAATTTCTACGCCTGAGAAACCCACAATACCTTAACACATGGACGACATTTATTGCCCAGGAGAGTAATCATGCATTGGCCTAGCGCGACTTGCTAAATATAAATCACTTGAACGAAGACTAATGCATGATCCGGTGAAGAAGCGCTCTTTTGTGTTACAGTGTAATCATCTCAAATCGCATAAACAGTATATAAAAAATAAATGTTTTGGAAATGTAATTGAGAACGGAGGAATCAATCTTAGCGGAGTGGCAGCACATATAGTGCTTCGGTGTCATGAGCTATCGTGTTCTATAGAATCTGTGTTTTCTTGTGTCACACAATAAGGCATTCTGAATATTACGCTGCAGCCTTTACCTCGTATGAAGATTCAATTTTTTGCCAATGTACCATGAAAGGATCCGTATTTTTCTTTTCGAGCTGAGCACGGGTTTCAAACTCACCCTCGGCGCTCTTATTGTGCAAGACGCTCCTCAATTCAGCCAGAACGTGGTGCGATGAACTCCACACGAGTGTTTTATTTTTTTTTAGGGGCAAAGCTTCTCAAGGCGTGCGCTGTGCGTCCGCTGTATATAACCACCTCTCGTTTAGTTCTTGCAGTGTTCACTAGATGGCAGTACTTGTAACTGATGCTGAAAAGATGCAAAATGCTATAAACAAGATGGTGGTACTTGTATAGTTAATGATTAAAGATGAGAGATCTTATAAAATAGGAATGATGTCACATATGATGCGTGTCACAGATGGAAGGCAATCGTTCAATTTAGTGCGGAGACGTACGCTAGGGGGGCATTGTAATAAATCGAGTGGGCAAAATGCACGAATGATTAACGGTTTATCAGGTTTACCTCTGGAGCTTCGCCTACTCATCATCATTCACTTCGTGGATATTGCGGCACTTTTTTCGTTATGAAAGGTGTTGCGTATATGTATTGATATTTTGAATCGAATTGTTATTTTAAATTTGCTGTTTAGTTGCCAAGTATATTTACGGAGTCGTCGACGTCCTATTGAGGCATGTGTAACGTTAGGCACGTGGTTTTCTTGTTTATTGTTTTCATCCTTTCAACGTAGTTTCTCTTTGCTGGAGAAAGGCGGTAGCGGTAACCGGTAAATTTTTTACTTCGAAAGGAAGGGACACCGTCCACTGCCCGGTTGACGAGTGCTCGGGCTTGCTCATGGGCGGCTGTATTCCTTGGATGACCACAATATGCGGGAAACCATAAAATGGTGCTTATTCGTTGAGGGAGAGGGATGAATCGTATGATACGGTGTGCAGGCGCACGAATTCGACGCATAGCAAAATTTTGAACGGCCGTTTTTGAGTCTGGGACGATATACTCCCCCTGGGTGTGGGCAATCGCTAACGCTATCGCTGCTTCTTTCGCCTCGATTGGTTGAGCCACTCCGTCGAAGGTGGCGCTATAAAGTAATTTCTGGGCATTGTATAATACTGTCACTGCAAAGGCAGGCAATGGGAGTATTCTGTGGCATCGACATAAGCGACCGTAGTCGAAGATGCTTAGCGCTTATGAAGTGAACTAGCTCTGGGTATCCACTGGTCGTGATTTTGGATGGGGTGGGTATATTTAGGCAATGGCAGTATCAAGAGACTGTCGCTATTGTTTTTTGGGGGTGATTTTGTGGAGGTGGTGCATCCTGTAAGGCTGGTTTTGGGGCGCTTAAGGAGCAGCCTTCCTGTTTTGGATTGCAAAAGTCGGACATAGTGGCTGATGAGGTGCGCTTCGATTAGTTATTCAATTGTGTTAGGTACCCTCAACTGGAGAAGATTGCTCACAGCGGTACTTTTGAGGTGAGGTATTCTTTATTTATTTATCGTAAATACATTGAAAGGCTGACGACAAAAGCTGCATACAAGCAGCTTGACAGGCCCGTCAGCCCAATTCAAACGTCAGCAGCAGACGGCAGATATGCATGCTGTAGAAATTTACAGTAATAGACACAACATTTTACAGTAATAGACACAACACACCAAAGTATCGCAATTCTATTGCGATAACAAAAATATGCAAGTAAAAAATATATGCATGCTAACAACTAAACAAAGAAACGATATTGTATTCGAAAAACATGGGAACGCTACAAACAAGAAAAAGAGAAACGATGAGGCAATACTGAAACATACAAAAGTGCAAATAGTGTCAATTTACAAAAAAGATGCACCGGTAAAAGAAAGACTAATAATAAAAAGTATACATATGAGCTACTGCACACAAACGAACAGGAATAAGCGCTTCAAAAAAAATGGTTACACCAATCAGGGTATCACCCACACTGAGATGCATATGCACTAAAATGTTACACATAGGAAAACCAACGGTTAGTAATTGAAGGCCCGAAAAATTGGATGCAGAATGCATTAAAACTGTACACACAGGAAAAAAAAGTAATGTTCGTTGTTGAAGGCGCGAAAAATTTGAGTAGCAAAGAGAAGGAGTAAAAAGAAGGTCTTTAACGAAGGTCGGCAAGGCAGAATCGATAGACACTTGGCGATAACAAAATGGGCGACGTAAAACAAAAAAAGAGAAAAAAAAGAGAAACCTTACCAGGATGACGCTATCAATCTACGCACTTCCTTTTTGGAAGTACGCGTCATATGTATGTTTCTTGCTTCCAGTTTGTTCAGTAAGCGCGGCAAAGTATTAGATAATGTTTGCAGACCGTATGATGTACGAAAGGTGGGCACGTGCCATCGTTCGGTGTTTCTGCAAGTGTATACAGGCGCATTCGGGCAAAGGCAGGCCAGCTCAGATAAATTTTTGCAATTTTTCGCTAGTTCTTGAAGCTAAGAGCTAATCTTACATTATAAAGATCGAAAATTTTGGTAATGCAGTATTTCTGAAATAAATGACCAGTGTGGGCCGAGAAGCTCAATTCCAAATGGAACGCAAGGATTTTTTTTGCAGTAAATTAAGTCTATTTTTATTAGCAAGCGTAGTAGTTCCCCAAACTAGGTGAGCGTAATTTAGATAAGATTCAAACAAAGATTTATAAAGCAGTAACTTACTTTAAGTGGAATTAAGTGGCGGTGTTTGCTAAGAATTCCTGCAATGCGAGACAATTTTATCATTACAGAATTAACGTGGTCATCCCAAGTAAGGTGACTACTGAAGTGCACTCCTAATACCTTCAGGCATTCCACGATTTCTATTGAGTCAGAACCAAATTTAACATACTGCGGAACAATGATTTGTTTATTTCGGGGTCGAAACAGTATAGCTTTAGACTTGTTTGCGTTTATTTTTAATCGATTAGTAATTGACCAGCATTGAATAGACTGCAAGACAGCGTTAGTTTCCCTTCCGATCTGGTCAGACGAGTCCAACGAAAAAAGTATGGTCATATCATCGGCATACAAAATGCACTTAGCTTGTTGACATAAGCTTAAAATATCATTAATATATAAATTAAACAACAAAGGTCCTAATATACTCCCCTGTGGAACTCCAGCTATTATACGCTTAACAGATGATTTGTGGGTATCAATACAAACATACTGTGTGCGACCGGCTAAGTAAGAGGCGAGTAAAGAGTGAACACAACCGCGGAAGCCATACCTATCAAGTTTCAATAAAAGTATGTTGTGATTAATGCAATCGAATGCCTGAGAAAAATCTATGAACACGCCTAGAACAACTTTCTTTTCTTCAAAGGAGCGTAATATGTATTCTTTTTGTTGAAGTAGTGCTAATTCCGCAGATTTGTGTGTTACAAAGCCGTATTGATCGTCAGAAATTAGTTTATGAGTTTTACAAAATGATGACATCCGATTCTGAATTAATTTTTCAAGCCCTTTAGAAAATACCGGCAATATTGACACGGGTCGATAGTTTGACGCACATCTCCTGTCTCCCTTTTTAAAGAGGGCGGACACTTTTGCCTTTTGCATTTCGGTGGGAAAAACGCCTGAATTAAGGCAGAGGTTAAAGATGTCTGTAAGTATTGGGGTTAATATATCAAGGACGTATTTCACCGGCTTTATCTGGACGTCATCTGCATCCCGGCTTTGAGAATTTTTCATATTCATAAAAACAGAATAAACTTCTGAGCATGTCACTGGGTTCATAAACATGCAATTACTGTTATAAAAATAGGAATTTTCATTTGGCGGTGCAGCACATTCAGTCCTGCGGCTAACGAAATGATCGTTAAAGGCATCACACATGTCCTCGCCCGTGACGCTAGCTCCATCAACAACGATCTCAACGGGAGCTATGACATTGTTCGACTGCAAAACTACCGTATTTATTTGTGTCCATATTTTTTCACGTCATCTTGACAGGATTCAAACAGAGCGTAATCGTACGCATCTCTTGCCTGTTGTAATTCTTTGTTGAGTTTATTTCTGTATAGTTTAAACTGCGAAAACAGTTCTTGATTACGCTGTTCAACACATTTTTTGTACATTTATTTTTCTTCCGAATTTTTTTCAATAAGCTAGACGTAATCCACCCTTTTTTTTGCTTTTTTTGGATGGGAAACAGGCGCGGGTTAGAAAATAAGTATTGTATATTTCTACAAATTTTCCAAAAAAAGTGTTGTATGCGACGTTTGCATCCGTCATGGCGACGACGTGAGCCCAATTCACACAAGCAACTGCCTCTCTGAAGGCCTCGAGTCCATTTCGGGTAACGCGTTGTACTAGACGCCGCCTCGGCACCGTCTTGTTTACTTGTGTTTTAACGGCGAATAGAACTGGAAAGTGGTCGCTAATACCATAGCCAACCACGGAAGTTAAATAACGATTCTCGTCAAAGTTTGTAATAAATAGGTCAATAAGAGATTCGGTTGTAGGTGTAATTCTTGTTGGTTTAGTAACGAAATTGGCGCAGCCATTGGCTGAAATACCTGCAAGAAAATCTCTGGTAACGTTACTATCAGAAAGCAAATTTATATTAAAATCACCTCCTAACACCACGTGATATTTTTTGAGATTTACATAATTCAAAGTTTATCTAAAAATGAAAGAAAATTCATGATACGACCAGCAGGAGGACGGTAACAAACCGCAATAGCCATGCAGCCCGATAGTGTACAAAAAAATTCATAATCAGGTGTAAGTTCACAAAATTCAAGCAAGGGGTCACAAGCAATTGATTTTTTAACCAGGACACAAACTCCACCACCGGCACCAGCTGTTCTATTTAAAAAATAGGAGTTATAATTTGGAAGCTAAATAACTTGTTCCGGACAGGTATACCAAGATTCAGTTAACATAAAAACATCCATCATGTCAAGCTCATTAAACAGTTGTTCGAGGGTTGCCGACTTATTAACGGCCGATTGCACGTTGAGGTGGAAACAGCGAAAAAATGTGTCACACAGGATTGGTTGATTTTTCAATTGATCAAAGGTATCGTACTTAACTGAGGCCATTATTGTTGAGAGTTTCCGTTAGCCGAAGCATTCTTTGTCTTACTTGCTCTTGAACAGTGACTGGTTGTCGTGCTTTGTCATATGTGCTTGACACACAAACCAGGCTACACACCATAAGCAGGAATATTAGGGGGCGTATATATGCAAAAAACCGAAAAGGAACACGAAAAACAGAGCTCAATTCTAAAGCAAATGTGTGGCATAATTCACAGAATAATTGGGATAACGAAGGAACCGACAGTATTACAGCGCCCTTCACATGTTCAGAAATTATCTGCATACAAAGAACAGATTCAATTTTTGCGTATTTCACCGGGGTGATGTTACAGTTTTCACGCAAGTCACAAGAGCAGCAAAAGCAGGTTTGACAAATGCAGTTTTAGATGCGGAAGCATCTTATACTCGCGCCTTGTAGTGCGCCGTCCGCACCGCTTCTCGAACATTCGACAGCTGACGCGCGCGCATGCGCCGTCGCGCCGTCGCCCACCATCTGTGCCGCGCTCGCTTCTCCTTCGAGAACATTCGACAGCTGACAGCGCATGCGCCGTCGCGCTGTATATATACTCAAGGTCAGCGCTCGCTCGCTCAGTTGCCGCTCGTCCGTTGGTTTGTACGGCGCGTCGACGTCCGAAGTCGCCGTGAAATGAATGCCAACGAATCCACAAACACAATGATCGACGTCCCTTCGACCAGCATCACCTTTTCGCATACGTGTGTACGTGTTCACTCATTTAACACCCCCTCCTACAACCACGTTAACCAATTTAGCCATCGACCCAAGTAAGTCGTAATTTAACACCCATTTCACAACCACGTTAACCAATTTAGCCATCGACCCAAGTAAGTCGCACTTTTACACCCCGTTAACCAATTATATGCTCCGCATCCTCCTCAGTGTTCCCCCGAGGGAAGCTGCGGGCAATTTTTCTCTACAAGCTCTCATGCGATCGGAAAAGGGCAAGCCATCTAACATATTTCAGGATCAATTTAAACCACTTTGGCAAGGACGGCATCGCAGGTGAAATGCAGTACAGGTGACTTTTCTGCATTCCGCATGAGAATTTTGCCCTGGGATACCCAAACAAACTTCCAGTCTTTATCGCACTTCGCCTGACGAGCCTTGCCCAGCAGTATTTTGTTTTCAACACAAAGGTGCTCATTTAAGTAGAGCGGGAGGTCACGGTCAAAACCGAGAAGACCCGTCTGCAGTTTCTTTTTTCTAGTGGCTTCGAGCAAACTGTCTCGTGCACGTCTTGTTCGAAATTTGACTATTACATTGAACTGATCCTTTTTTTTCGTTGGCACCCGATGAGCGACGTCAATGTCGTCTTTGCTAACTTCGACTTCAAGGCACTTAGCAATGTATTCAACGACTGCCTCCAAGTCTTCGTTAGGCGCCACCGGTAGACCTTGAATTTCCACATTCATATTCCGGCTATACTGCTTAAGATCAACCAATTCTTTCCTAGCCACAGCAAGCTCCTTCCTTAACTCCTGATTTTGTTTGCAGCATTCTGCATTTCGGGTCTTTACCTCAGCAATCTCACGACGAAAACCATCGACATCTTTTTTGAAGTTCTCAAAGCAGTCGTTCATAAATTTCATAGATTTGTGAATATCGCCCAGCTCGGTACGAATTTCCGCAATGGAAGTTGCCACCTTTGCTACCTGATTTTTTACGTCACTCGAAAAGACGTCAAGCTTGGCTAGCAAGGAGGAGGAGGAGGAAGAAAGTTTAAGCGGAAAGACAGGGAGGTTAGCCAGTTCTTAGACCGGCTGGCTACCCTGTGCTGGGGAAAGGGGTGAGGGGAATGATAGATGTTAAAAAGAAATGTTGCGAAGAGAGGGAGAAATTACAAAAAAAATCGCAAATCGCCCAAAACCTTTACGACCTCCTTAATACTGTTTGGTTGCTTTTCAGCAAACGCCTTCGTCACGTCCTGAAGGCCGCTAGCATTTCGCTCCCCCATACTTCACTGAGGGACACCGGCAGCACGAGAAGAACTTTGAGAGGTGTAGAAAACGACTTCAAAGCACTGCTAGCAAACAGAGAGGTAGCACACTTGTGACAGCACACTTGGGGCAGCGACAGCAACGGCATGCAATTTAGGCGAAGTTGTGGTCGGCATAAGCCGCCAAACCAACCTGCAAAATTGTAGAAGAGTTGATCAGGTATCGTTCACACGCCGCCGCTGCCGCTGCCAGAATGATCCTCGCTCCGGTAGACGCGGCAGCACCGCCCCCCGCGATGCCAGCGATAGGAAGTCAAAGTTTTTGGGCAGCACTGGTAGATGGCAGGGCCAACAACGCAGGTTTGCAGTGAAGCCGGCTCACGGAGCGGTAAGATGCGTCTTCTGTGATGCTTCGCACCTCTAATGGCAGCCACGGCGCAGCACGCCTCCCAGCAGTCTGCAAAATTGTAGAAGAGTTGATCAGGTATCGTTCACACGCCGCCGCTGCCGCTGCCAGAATCTTTTAGGCAGGTGCAGAGCAGTTTTAAATGCTGTACGAATGATGTGATCTATCTGATCCCTCTCTAGAGATGAAAGCGAAAGATATGGAATGGAATAAGTAATCTTGCACAGGCGGAATGCTTTTGCAAGACGGCGTATGTCCGCTTCGCACATGCCTCTGTGGCGAGTAGAAATCCTCTTTATTAGGGCGGGTATGTTCTGCACTGAGCACCGTATAGTACCTATGACTATGGAATTGGAGCCGTTATTGGAAATGTGGAGGCCTAGATCTTTGATATGGTTTACCTGAGGTGTAGAAAACAGATTGAAGATGGAGCTCGGAGGCGAGGAAGAAGAAGCAGCCAGGGTCACGCTCTGCACATTTTTTTTTGTTCTGTCAACAATAAACCGAAGACGTATCGGTTATGCGGTCTCTCTGGTCCTTCTGAAAACATGGTGCCGTGACCAGGAGTGATCTGAAGACAGACGCAGAGACTTCAACCCCATTCGCAACAACGGGTTGAAGAACGAAGCAGTGGCGTCTGGCTCAAGGACGAACCGTCGAGAGAAGGACCACGACCGACGACTGTTGGCGACGCACATAAAAAGGCAAGAGCTCTTTCAACACGTTTTAGGCATGAATAAAGAGGTCCTATCGAAGAAGCGGAAGACGCTTCGAGCAAATGCGACGACGCTTACGAGCGAAATCGATAAGAAGATAGAAGAAGACGCCGATCGAGCGCAACTTATGACGCTTCTAAACCAGATAAAGAGCGTGTCACAGACGCTAAGACAAGTTAACGAACAGATAGAACCGTTCATTGAAGAAGACAGCGCGGAGGCAGAATTTGAAAGAGTTTTGCATTATGAGATGAAGATCGTCGCTGCAACGACAAAAATTGAGGAGCGATTACGCGAGTTAGAACAAGCGACGCAACTGACTACGAGAATAGTCACAGAACAGGCGAGTTCAGTGCAAGGTACTGACCAAATCTCGGAGACGCAAGAGCTTGTTAAGTTGCCACGCCTTGAAATGATCAAGTTTGATGGGAAAAAACAGCATGGCCAAGGTTTTGGCATCAGTTCGAGACATCGGTGCATAACAGAGTGAATATGCCGAAGAATCAAAAATTTAATTATCTTCTGGCGTCTCTGAGCGGGGAGGCTGCTTCCCTCATAGAAGGCTTGCAGTTTTCTGATCAGAATTACGAGCATGCAGTCGCTCTTTTGAAAGAAACCTTCGGACGAGAAGATAATTTAAATGAGAACTACATAAAAGAGCTTGCAAATTTGGAAGCAGTGAAGAGTCCTAAAGATGTAGACGGGTTGAAGAAACTCTTCCAAAAGTTGCAAGTGAACACACGAGCACTGCAGTCGTTAGGAGTGGAAATGGATAGTTACGCCACAGTGATAGCTCCTGTTGTAAAATCTGCGCTACCGGTGGATATGAGGATTGAGATGAAGATGAAGGAGTTAAAGAAAGGTGACAACAGACCAGCAACTACGGAATCGAACTCAGCGTCAAGAAACAGCACGAGCAGTTTGAAAGAAGTTATGGAGTTTTTAAACATATATATACGCAGCAGAGAAGAAACTCGAGAGGAAAAATACGACGTGACCCAGTCACCGCACAGTATGAGGCGGACTAGAACATCTACGCTTCAAAGCACCTCGATGAAAAAATGCATCTTCTGTGAGATGACTGGACACTACACGGAAGATTGCAGAAGAAGCATTACTATGCAACAGAAGAAAGAAGCCTTACAACGGGAACGAAGGTGCTTCAGATGCACCAGACCTCACCACACGGCGAAAATATGCCGTGATAACGTACGCTGCAAAACATGCAAGGGAAGGCACGCGACATCCATGTGTCGACCACGTACGCCTGCAGGAAAGTCAGCACAGCAGCAAAGCGGGGATGTTGAGCAAGTGCTTAAAAGCGCGCAACCTGACCGGTTAGACACCAGCAAGTCCTGCAACATGCACGCACAGCGGTCTGATGAACAGAAGTGCATACTACTGCAGACAGCCTTTTCGTGGACGGAGGGAGAAGGCAGCGGGTGCTACGCACGGATTCTGCTGGACAACGGGAGTCAGAGGACATTCATCCTCAAAAGCTTGTCAAGAAAACTAGCGTGCAAGGTAAAAAGATCCGAAAGGATTACTGTAGGATCATTTGGAGGAGGAGAGATGGAACTAGACATGAAAGTCGTCGAGGTCAGCGTGAGGAAGGATCCCATCTCGGAGCCAGTCACGATTCAGGCACTAGAGACAGAAGTTATATCCTGTGACGTGCTACCATCGCCACCATTGACAATACACGAAAGAGCAAGATCGATGGGAATTCGTTTGGCTGATGACAACCAGAAGAAGGACAAAGAAAGAAACAATATGGAAACTTCTATATTAATTGTAGCAGAATATTACTGGACTGTCGTCACTGGTCGCATTTGCGAGATTCATCCAAAAGTAATGGCAATAGAAACAATATTGGGATGGACGGTCCAAGGTCCTGTAGGACTTCATTGTGTGCCGCTGAAATCATCGACGGTTATGGTACTCAAGGTCAGTGCCAAGTCGGACACGACTGTGGACCAACTGCAGAGATTCTGGGACTTGGAAAACATGGGCATCAAGGAGAACCCAGCAACAAAGATGAACGATGAACATGTGCTAGACCACGTCCGACAAACAATGGAGTTCAAGGCAGGAAGATACCAAGTGCGGCTACCATGGAAGGAAAACGTGACATTGGACGACAACACCACCATTGCAGAGAAGAGGCTTATCCAGGTGACCAAAAAATTATGCAAGGATAAAGATGAACTCCTAGCCTATGATAAAGCTATTCGAGAGTACTTTGAGCAAGAAATAGCAGAAAACGTCGAAGAAGATGCTGGATCCGATATACAGAACAAATTTGTATACTACATGCCGCATCAAGCAGTAATCAAGAAGAACCGAACAACGACAAAAATACGGATCGTCTTTGACGCATCGTCAAGCCAGAATCCATGTGAATCCTTAAATGACAACTTGGAAAAGGGGCCAAACCTAAACCCCGACATCACAAGCTTGCTGATGAACTTTCGACATCACAAGATCGCTATGTCAGCCGACGTGGAAAAAGCATTCCTGCAGATCAAGATACATGAAAATGACCGAGACGCACTGCGATTCATATGGTGGGAAAGAATACCCAGCGAAGATATGCCAACCCCGAAGATAAAAACGTGGAGGATGACGAGGGTTACTTTCGGAACTACACCAAGTAGCTTCCTTCTAGCGGCCACGATTCATCGACATTTGGATAAATTCGAAGAAAAATATCCTGCAGTTGTGGCGCAACTCCGGAAAGGAATCTACGTCGATGACGTTTTACTAGGAGCCGACGAATACTCGACATCGACAAAGATATACAAAAAAGCACGAGATATTTTTCGCTATGCGGGAATGAATTTAAGAAAATGGATTTCAAATGACGCCGAGCTAAGAAAACACTTTGATGAAGAAGGAGAGGATCTGGATCGAGGGATAAGAAAAGAGGGACAAATCAAGATTTTGGGACTGAAATGGAATTTCGTAGACGACGTGTTGAGCTTTCCCGACACTACATGGCGAAATGACAAGGACACGAGACAACTCTCAAAAAGACAGGTTTTGCAGGACACGGCAAAGCTATATGACCCTTTAGGTTTTTTGACACCATTTTCAGTCAGAGCAAAAATATTGCTGCAAAAAATTTGGATGGATAAACTGAAATGGGATGACCCGTTACCAAGCCAGCATAGATCAACTTGGAAGGACTGGTCGGAGGAGCTTCAGCACTTAGATGACTTCACCGTTAACAGATGCTATGACAACAGACAAGCTGAAGTGAAAGCATCGACTCTGCACGTGTTCTCCGATGCGAGTCCAATGGCATATGGAGCAGTAGCATACATTGTAACAGAATACTCCGATGGAAGCAATGAAGCAAATTTAATCATTGCAAAGGGTAGAGTCGCTCCAATCAAAAAGATCACACTAGCAAGATTGGAGTTGTTGGCGGCCACAATATCAGTCAGATTGGCCAGTCATATAACCGAGAATTTCATCAGGAAACTGAGGAATGTGAAATTCTGGACTGACTCTCAAATTGTGTTATGCTGGAAAAAGTCAAACAAGACGAAAGATCTGTTTGTTCGCAACCGCGCAGCAGAAATTAAGAGCAAGTCCAATGAGAGTCAATGGGGTTATGTTAAAAGTGATGAAAATCCTGCGGATTTTATGACAAGGGGATGAAGATGAAACGTTTGCTGGACAGTGAATTATGGTGGAAAGGCCCCACGTGGATCAAGAATGAAAAACAAAGCCCTGATTATGACATCACGCATGAATCGGACAGTGATGACAACAAAGACGAAGAAAAGACAGTGGCATGCTTAACTACCACCACGAGTGAAGAAAAGATAATTGATGTGGGCAGATTTGGATCATACAAGAAAGCGTTACGAGTTACCGCGTGGGTGATGCGTTATATAGGAAACCGACGAAAAGAAAGGAAAACAGGTTCGCTGACAGGAGAAGAATTGGACAAGGCAGAGTTTGTGCTGATAAAGCAGGAGCAGAAAACGCTACAAAATGCAGTGACACGAATATATGACAACATGAATCTGTACGGCACGAACATCTTCGAAGATGATCAAGGTGTCCTGAGAGTAAAAGGGAGGCTTCAGTGGAGTGATTTGAGCTTTGATGAGAAGCATCCTATTATTTTACCAAGAGAAAGTCACTTTTCAGAACTCCTAGTTCTAAACGCGCATCAAGTAACAATGCACGGTGGCGTTGCGGCAACATTGACACATCTAAGAACGAAGTTTTGGATTCTGCGTGCCCGACAGTTGGTGAAATATGTGATAAAGAAATGCATCACATGTAGGAGATTCAATTCTAGACCAATGGCACAAGAAATTCCACCTCTACCAGCTGACAGGATTACACAGACGAGGCCATTCGACACTGTTAGTATAGACTTTGCTGGACCGCTAAATGCTCGAGAGGAGAAAGGCGAAAAAGTTACAAAGTTTTACATTGTGATATTTACGTGTGCAGTAACAAGAGCCATACAACTGGAGTTGGTCAAGAGGATGTCATCAGAAGCGTTTATACAAGCATTCCGAAGATTCGTAGCTAGAAGAGGATTGTGTACAACTATTTACAGTGATAATGCAAGAGCATTCAAAAAATCTGAGAAAGAGATGAACAAGATATTAAAGATGGAAGATGAAAGGGTTCAACAGTATACCAGTAACCTGAAAATAAAATGGAAGTTTATTGTAGAGTTAGCTCCATGGTGGGGAGGATTTTATGAAAGACTGATCAGAAGCTTTAAGACATCCATGGCAAAAACTATAGGTGCTCGACTTTTGGATGAAGAAGAACTACGGACTGTGGTTGTTGAAGCAGAAGGAGTACTAAACAACCGGCCTCTCACTTATGTGTATGACGATCCTAACGAGCCACAACCCATCACACCGGCGGACGTTATAGGAGGCAGGCAAGCAATGAACAAGCAGGAAGAAAACAGACTCGGAGAATACAGTTTGCTGAATTACTGGAGTGCAAGAAAACAGGCTATGATAACATGGTGGACCAGATGGAAAAAGGAGTACCTGAGGGAGCTTAAGTGTGCCAGCAGAAAAACAGAGCGTCACGCAAATGTACAAGAAGGAGATGTACTTCTGCTTGGAGAAGCGCGAAAAAGAACTCGGTGGAAACTCTGCAAGATCGAAAAGATTTTTCCAGGCAAAGATGGACTAGTGAGAACATGCTTGCTTCGTACACCTGAAGGAAAATTAGTCAAGAGGCCGATTCAACTGTTGTATTCGCTCGAAGGTTGCTTCGGTTGAATCTGGCCGGCGGGAAGATTTAGAAAACAGATTGAAGATGGAGCTCGGAGGCGAGGAAGAAGAAGCAGCCAGGGTCACGCTCTGCACATTTTTTTTTTGTTCTGTCAACAATAAACCGAAGACGTATCGGTTATGCGGTATCGGTTATTGGAAATGTGGAGGCCTAGATCTTTGATATGGTTTACCTGAGGAATGAGTTGATCATCCAAATATACGGAATTTTCTCAAGGGAAAGGATCCCTGAGACGAATGAGAAGGAGCTCAAAGTTAGGAGCTGAGCAGCCGAGGCCAATGCTCCGCGCGTATTCTTGTATCGTTAGTGCTGCTCTCTGAAGGGTGCATCTGATTGTTTCACTGTTCCCGTGGTGGTCCAAAGTGCGATGTCATCGGCGTACAGTGAGTGTTGCAGAGCCGGTATGGTAGCCGACTTTTGCGCGATAGGGACCATAGTTTTATTAAAAAGGAAAGGAGAGAGGACGGCCCCTCGTGAAGTGCCCCTATTTCTGAGGGTGCAGGTTGGAGATTTATTTAACTGACCCTAGGTGTATCGCGACGTTTCTGTTCGTTAAAAAGACCGCTATATATTTGTAAATGTGGAAACCTACGTTCAGTGCGCTGAGGTTCTTTAGAATAGCCCCATGTCGGACATTGTCTAATGCTTCAGTCAAGTCAATTGACAATATTGCATTTGTAAGATGTGGAACGTTGCGATTGAAAAGGGTGTAAAAAGGGTGTGGAGATCGCCCTTTGGGGGACTAATGGGGCTGCCACTACCATTAATCCCTTTGAGGACTAACGGCACCGGGTCTCACAGTTAGTCCCCACAGATAAGCTCAAGAGACTAACATATAGTTCTCACACTTACACTATAATGAGGAACCGTTAGTCCCATAGTTCACCTCAAAGGACTAACATTTAGTCCTCACATTTGCATCTTATAGAGCAACAGTTACTCCCCCGATTTACACCTTACCGGGCAACCGTTAGTACTCACAGTTGCACCATGCCGGACGAGCGGTTGATCCACTCAAGTACTCCAATCGGATGAACTTTTTGTCCCCAGTTGAAACATTATTTTTGTTTATTTTCCGCCAGGCGTAATTCTTTTTTCACCTGTTTTTCTGCGCAGTGAGCAACAAATTGCGCAGAAAAGAACACGCGAAAAAGTAGCTAGCCACCTATGTGTAACTGCTTTCGCAGTCATGGCAACAATGAATGACAAAAGTGAGGCATCAAAATCTTTTATTTTTCTATATACACATGAAGTTTCTCCATTCCTTTAAGTGAATTCATGGTTTAGTGTACAAGTCCAGTCTCGTTGTCAATTCTTGTTCACCCCTTGGGGAGCTTCTCCGACGGAAGCGATAGATGACAGGCATTGCAGACGCCAGCGCACGCAGCCTTCTGCTTATGTTCCCACGGCTGCACGTGCAATATTATAGTAAAAATAGTTAGACACACGTGAAAGAAGATGAAGATACACGCATATGACAAGTACGCGCACGTTAATATAAAAACAAGCGTTAAAATATGACAAACAATAAACTTAACCTTCACATCTCGCACAGCCCTTCTGAAGCTGCTCTGACGAAAAAGATGGATGACAGGCATCGCAGACGCCAGCGCACACAGGCTTCAGCACGCTGTGTGTCCATGGCCGCACAATAAGTATGTAAAATAGTGAGTCACTCGTGACACAGGATGAATACAAATTCATATGAGAAATACGTGCAAGGTGAAATGAAAACATACGTGAGGTATGACATGCTAATAATTTCACCGTGATGTCAGACATCTTTAAAGACTCATTTCGATCCCCGTAGCGGAACAGCTTAGGAGCGGTGGCCGCAGCCACAACTCCGCGAACCTCCGTGCCGCTAACAAGTCGGCGAGTCCTAAGCGAGCGACGTCGTTCAGCTCGAACAAGCGAACGCGAGACAAAACACGGCGTTGCACGTACAGTGTCTGCCGCCAGCGAACTACCAACAGAAGAGCGAGCACATGCTTGGCCGCCGCCACGAACAGCGCCTTGCTGGTTTGGAACTAGCGCCGAAGCAATCCACGGTAATGCGGCCCTTTTCCACAAACTCGAGCGAGTGCAGCGCGCAAACGCGACTCCGCCGCCGCGGCCAGCGGACGGCGCCGAGCTGCTTGCGACCGACTGTAATGGCGACCAATTTTCAGTGAGTTCCGACGCTAGCGAAAGGTCCGCCAGCCCGTGCTGGTGCACTTACAGAGCGCGACATACAACCAAGCTCTTTACGAGAACTCGCAACGTGTTTTCGACGACTGCCAACACAGCGACGAGGCCTCAGCCCAATATCGTCAGCCCGGAGCTCATCGCCGCGGCGAAGACAGGCGAGCAGTCGATGAGTGAGCGTACGGGAGGCCGACGGCAATGGCGGCCAATTTCAGGCGGTCGCAAAGCACAGGCGAACTGCAGACGCCGAAGCTGATTTTCGCGATGCATTTCGTGCATGCGATATACAACACGACCGAGTCCGTTGCCGGCAAGCACGATCCGTATCGCACACGCGACAAGTAGAGTAGAATAAAGAATGATAACCTACTTGCCTTGGAATCTGGCGCTGTTTCCTGCCTGAATCAGACTGAAGTATATATCCGATAGGCCTGTTGACTTTTCGGCCGCCATATTGGCCTCCACAACTGTTGCTGTCGTGTGTTAGTCGTGACTATCTTGAAGCCAGAAATATACAGCGTGGCATGGTGATGTGTCGAAGCTTACTCCTGACTTCATGGGTGCAGCGAAACGCAAAAGCAGCAGCCCACGCTCATCTAGGTGTACACACAGGCACCACGTCGTAATTTATTTATTTATTTATTTATTTATTTATTTATTTATTGTACCCTCAGGGCATACAGCATTATAGAGGGGAGTGGGTTTTAGAAGACAAGAAATACAATTGAAAAGTGAAAAACAAATCACATTCAGTACATGCATACAACACTCGAGAACAACGTGTAAATGACAATGCTTACACAATATCTAAAAAAAGGAAGCACCGCGACAAATCAAACAAGGAATCAAAAAATCAAACAAGGAAGCACCGCGACAAAAAAAAAGATACCGTAATGACGATCTAACACACAAAGAAAGTACCGAAAAAAATCTTAGATCGTCTAATCCAGGCGGCTGTGGTTGAGCACTATGAGCGCGACGCAACTCGAACCGTCGCCGGCAAAGTACGGGGAAAGACTGAGCCAGCAGAGAAGGAGAAGGACATGTGTTTTGTGGAGAAAGAGGGATAGTCACCTTGGCAACGCTTTTCGCGCTGCCTGCGATCCCCGGCCGGTCCATCCCTTTGGAGACTAAGTGGTTTCGCGCTGCACGCTTCCCTCTATGGTTGCTCCTCAACAACCTATCTGTTCATCGCACGCGTCTACTGGGCTTCGTTACTTCTTTACGGGTAATTTTGCCTTAAAGTGTTGCGTGGTATCCGTCGCATTGGACAGCCGGTGTTGTTTTATGAAGTTTCAGAGTTGTCGTCCTTTAACGGAAGAGGCCCTATATTCCGATTCAACATGTGAGACAACAAAATCCCCTACTATGACTATAGGCATGGTACCTGCGATAAAGAGGGCTCGTAAGAGCACGTGCACCAAGTCAGCTGCTTTTTTCCCGGGGGTTGTTGTAGATATTTATTATAAATTAAGTGGAAGATCGAGACTTGCGTGGCCAGAGCTGAAACGAAACTCTGTCAGATTATATATCGGAGAGGTCATGGGTAACATGTGCAATATTATCATGAACATAAGTGGTGACCCATAGGGTCTGAGATGTTTGCGGCTGTATAGTGAGATAGTCTGTTCAATTGCATTGTTTGTTTGGTTCCTGTAACGGCGATAATATCTGCCCCTGGCGTGGCCATGCTGCAGGTGGAGGAAAAAGTGATCCTTTTTGCGATCTAGGCCTCTACAATTCTACTGCTGAATTCTGAAGGGTTGAGAGAATGAGGGCTTATCGGAGGGGCGAGGAGCCATCATTAAGTGGGAGAAGGTAATGTAGAGGGCTCGGGAGCGAGAAGTTTAGTCATTAAGTTTATAATAACCTGTTCCAGATGAGCATATTCTTCCGCGATCTGTGTGAATCCGAAATACACTCTTTGTTCTACTTTACTAATACGCTCCTCAAGAGCTTGAGCTGACGCGTCGCACACATCGTGTGTGATTTCTAGAGGACGCTGTTTCTTGGGTGGATGGTCATCAGCTAGGGATTGATTTGGGTCTGAAAGATCGCCTGCGTCAGCGGGAACAGTCACGAATTTGTACTGGTTCTTGGCACTTAGTGGGTTTGCCAAATTTGGTGTGTGTGAGTGCATTTGAATGTTCGAGGAATAATGAAGTTTGTTGTTTCAGGTCCTGATTTTCTTTGGTAAGACGGTCTATAGTGGAGCGATAGTAGAGATCTCTGGAATCCGAGTGACTCCTGGAGCCACGGGAGCCGTCACTTAAACAGCTCACCTTTTGCGGGTCTTGGTTCACCGATGGCGTCACTTAGGGTGTGTTCTGTTTCAGACTCCTACTTCCAGTTTGTCCATCGGTTGCCGAATTCAATGAAGGAAATGAAGTCTGGTCGAAGTGAATGTCCGCCATCTCCTGAGGCTGATGTAGTGAGAGATTTCTTCTCTACTGGGTTTTGCCCGTTTTGTATCGACGGCGGCAAAGTCTGTCGCCGGTCTTGTGGGCTCCGCCACAGGTAATGGAAGTAGGGGACCACTGCCGGTCGGCCGGGTGTTGCTGTCCGTAGTCGAAGCAATGGGAGCGCATGGTTTTTGGACAGACGTCTCTTCGATGCCCCGTCCGTCGGCAATGCGTACAAGCCGATTACGGCGTCGATGCTCTCATTCATAATAATCCCGGCCACTCTCTTGCAAAATTCTTCAGCCACCCCGAGTTCTGTTTTTCCATGACGGAGTGCCGAAGCTTTAAAAGGGTGTCGTTGTTGCAGAGAGGAGCGAAGACCATGAAATCTTTTCCAGATGTATGAGAGCCGTTTATAATGGTCTAGATGTTCACAAAAAGCTTTCCAGCGTTTGCTTTTCAGGTTGTTTATGCGTCGCTCAATCTTTTTCTAGGGCTGTCTTGCTTCCCTCAGGCCATAAATTGATTTTGTGCATCTGTATCCTCATTCAGCACGCCTTCGTATATATTTCCTAATATTTCGATTTCAATATCGAACTGTGTTACATTTGGACACTTGCACAGATTCCGCGATGGTATTTTCTAGGCTGAAGGCAAGGCCTTCTTGTCAAGCGTCTTCAAACGCGATGCAAACATCGACCAGTCAGTGCCAATTACAACACCGGAGGAGGAGGTTTTTCAGAGTCCATTGATCTTCCCGTAGGTGGGTTTGTGATCACACCCATAAGTATCAATGTTGCAAAACCATTTAACTTTGCGAGAGAAGCACCGGGACACTAATGTCGGGTCAAGACAACTGCCATACGTGAGACCAGACAAATATGTATGGTACCATCGTTCATGATGGGAAGGTCGTAGTCGGAAGCGAATGTAACAATATTCCTGCCCATGGAATTCATGCTAATGCTCCCCGAAAGCCCCGTGATGATCCAAGGCCCATTACTCATCATTAGGATGTATTTTATTCTGTCGCTGACAAATCGCACTGACGGAAACATATATCTACCAATAAGTGTGAACAAAACAGTATTGTTTATACGAAGACACACGTACCGATTGCCGTCATTTGAACCTACTGAGTGTGAAACATAAGTCAAGCTCATGCGGATGTAAACAATTACTTTGCTTTGTTCTTCGCAAGTGGCTGAACAAAAGTTTCATAACCGGACAGTATATAAGGCTTTTATACGTTTGGTTCACATATGACAAGTATAAGGAATTGATTGGCCTGAACGAATTTTCACTGCACTCTTAGCAGACGGAGATTGTATTCTGCTCAATATTGTGCAAATCACGACAATTATTTATGGCACGATTGCAGCCACTTGCATGGCTTGGTTGGAGAAGTCTCGAACCGGGATCCCGGACTGGCCGTCATGAAACTCCTTTGGTTCGCTCGTTGGTGCTTCCCTTTGGAGTGGAGGGCTCTCTGTCGAAGTTAGGGTATGTTCATTGGCCTTGTCCTTTACAGTCTTTTTCACAGCATGTGTTCTGGGTGGTAAATGAGGTGGTAATGATGAGAGAGCAGGCAAACGCATCGAGGAGGTAGCAGACGTTCTTGAAGACCACCGTCGACGTGAACGACACCTTCTGACTTTAGCTGAGGCTTCTCAATGAGATGAGTGATCACGCACCATCTCTTTCAAGACGGCAATATCTTTGTGAATACACGGGCAGTCGTTCAATGTGGCTTCATAGCATCCATTTCAATTCGAGCATTTCTTGACAGTAGCAATGCACTTATCTCCAGCATGGGGATCGGTGCAGCGGTGGCATAAAGCCGAATGCTCGCAGACGCTGCTCACATGTCCAAGTTTCATGCATTTACGGCACTGGAGAAGCTTTGGAATGAAAGGCCGCACATCATGTCTGAAGTACCCAACCTTAACATGAGAGGGGACGGATGTGCTCTTAAACGCAATCTTCACACAGCAAGCCTTGCCCAGCCGGGTGACATCAACAATGGTAGTATCAGTTGTTGACTTGACAAGAACTTTTATGTCGTTATTTGAAATAGCCACATCTAGCCAAATAGATCACGCCGGTTCAAGATCAGATTCCAAGGGAACATGAGAGCGCACCTGATTGCCGTCGAAGTCACTTGTACTACACAGAATGCCCAAACACTTGCGTGCAGGACGTCAACAGCCAGTACATTTTTCTGGCGTTCACTCTTATGTCCGTGATCTCATTTGGCACGAGCGCTTCCAGAGACCTCGACACAGACTGTCTGATAAGGCGTTTCATGCTGATGGTAGGAAGTGCAGGCAGAAACAGGATGGTGTAGGTGTTCGACTTTGGCGTTTCACTTACAGTTTGAATACTTGAGGTTGAGGAGGTCCTCATGCTCCTCCTCTTCGCTATGCGGCTCCGCACAGGTTGGAAACTGTCATCTGAAAAGTCCTCACTGCTGAGATAGTAAGCATGAGTATCTTCACTGTCGCTGTCACTCGCTTGTCCAATCCGCTTCCTGGAGGCGGCCGCCGCTGACACCACTGGTGCCGGCAGGCGCCCGCGGTGGTCGACATCCATCCCATCCAAGGGAGTAGCGAAAACCGATCGACAGACTGAAATTGCCACAGAAACACGCTGGAATTGCTCGCTTGCTTGTTCCTTTCTTTCGATTGATATGTGGTGTTTAACGTCCCAAAACCACCATATGATTATGAGAGACGCCGTAGTGGAGGGCTCCGGAAATTTCGACCACCTGGGGTTCTTTAACGTGTACCCAAGTCTGAGAACACGGGCCTACGACATTTTCCCCTCCATTGAAATTGCAGCCGCCGCAGCCGGGATTTGAACCCGCGACCTGCGGGTCAGCAGCCGAGTACTTTAGCCACTAGACCACCGCGGCGGGGCCTTATTCCTTTCTTTTGTGGCTCTCACCCACTAAGGGGGATTGGTCAAGAAGCCGGTGGGTAATGCAAGTCAATACCTTTAGATTTCCTAGACTAGGGGAATATGATTACGGTGTTTTGATTGTGAAATTAATTTGGCGCAATGTAAAAAAATCGTGGAGAAAAATAACTGAATTTGTTGAATATCTGAGGTGGAATCGTTATATGAAATTCTCCTGAAAGTTGAATCATTGCAGTGTATCAGCTAAATATTAAGTGGTAGTGTGGCGAGTAAAATTGGAGAGCTGATCGCTGACTCAGCAAGGTAATTTTCTTGTGGTATATATGAATTCGCAGAGAGCCCCGCAGATGATCCTGTCGCTGTGTCCCAATGAAGTGGCCCCAAAAGACAAAATATTGGGAGTATTAAGTGATATTCCTAGTTTTTTTAATAAATTTCAAAGCAGTTTTTTCTTTGATTTTTGAAACGGTGACATGTGATAAGGAAATGGTCGATATGTTCAGGTTCGTTACAGCTAGAGCACAGAGGGGATGGCACCAGACCAGACCTGTTTGAGTAGAAATTAAGAGGTGGTACACGGCAACGTAATTTTGTTATCAAGACTTCCAATTTACGCGTGGGACACCATTTATTATTCCTTGTGAAGTGTAGGTGCGGGAAATCTGGAATTAAAAAAGGTAGCACTTATTCAAAACACACTTCTTCGTCTTCATATTTCGTGACAATATACATTAAAAACTTGCACGGTATGCCCTTTGAGCGTCAGTTAGCTTGTTATGGGTGACCATCTACCGCAATATTCAATCTGTTGACTATCATTCCGCTGTTCAAAATGACCTTAATTTAACCTTGAGGTGGTGGTAAGAATGGCAAATGTCCCTTCACGCCTCTAAATGCAAGTTAATATCGTTCACTAGAACGCATACAAGCTCACCCTTTTTCTACACTATTAAAAGTACTTTTGTTTAGGTCACACTATCGTAAAAACATTTCGTCGTTCCCCTTTCATCGGATTTATCTTGGACTACGCACATAGCAGCTGTCTCTTCGAAAGCCTCCAGTCTCTCGGCTATCCTCGCAGAAACGTGCGCAACGCTTCTTCTAACGTGCGCGCATTATCATATCCAACTTATCTTCGCCCACAACTGCAGTATGGATCATCGACATCGTTACCACTTTAAGATTACCTTGTGCGTATGTTGGAAGCTGTTCAGAATAGGACATCGAGATTCATCGATGATAACTACGACTATCGTTCAAGCATCACCCTAATAAAACAAGACCTTCCATTTGTGTCACTGGATCAATCCCTCGTCATTAACTTTTTATGTTTATTTCATATGTACATAGGCACCGATAAATTCCACTGTTAGCCGCTTCATCTTTTTTCTGCGCACATTTCAATGCGTTCACATCGCTCGTAGTTTCATGCGCGTTCTTGGTCAAGTACAGGCATTGAACTCATCACCATTACCTTAAGCCATAGCACATTGAGGAGCTTTCCAGATTGCATTGTTTCCATCTCTAATCTTGAAACTTTTTCTAATAACTTGATTTCATTGCGTTTTGCGGTTGTATAACTTTGTTGCACCTTGTTAGTTATGATTTGCCTTTTTGTTTGTTCCTTTGTTTTTTCTTTGCTTTTTGTCTATTTTTTGCAGTGAATTTACTGGTGCCCCCCCCCCTTTTCTCAATGCATAATAATGGGCATGTAAGACTATTTGTATGAATAAATAAACACTACTGGCATTCAGTATACGTGAACGTACATTCGTCCTCTACGACCCCGTTTCGGCCCTCATTTTCGCATTCACGTCACCGAAAGCACCGTGTTCGAGCACCAGCACCTGTGGCTTCAGCGTTCGCGTTTACAAGTGCTGTGGTCACAAATTCTTAGCTGCATTCCTTGCTGGTTGCGTAAGCAATGCTACACGTGAATCCTACTTTTGGGAAATTTCGACGTCGTCTACGAGAGCGACCTTCCGTTGACTCGTGTTGTGGACTTCAATACAGGTGTAACGTGTTGTGGGCTAAAATACAATGACAGGCCAGCCCCCTAAATTGATTAGCGAATAAATAACACATTTGACATTTTCGTTTTTGATAATGGAGAGCCTCGGTTTCCGAACGATACAGAGTGCCCAAGGAGACAAAATGTGCAGTGGGTCAGGTGACGGGTGGGACTGAATGTCCAACCGAGACTGAATGTCCAACGAGCCTCAATGTCCAACCGAGAAAAAATGTCCGTAGAGACGGAAATGTCCATCGATGAACATTTGGTCTCGTTGGACATTCAGGCCGCAAGCGAAAAATTAAGCACCGTCTTCTAAGCACATTCATTACAACCAGATCTGCTGTGATGTCCGGGAATGCTCTCTCTTTCTTTTAGAGGGCGAGGTGGAAACAGGAGTCAAGTTTTCCCGACCAAACAGGTAAATCTGTAAAAATGTTCGCTTTCATGTGCCCTATCTTCATAATATATAACTCTCTGACAAACAGTGCTCGAATACGAGGATAGTTTTGACCTGAACAACGCAACAAACGCTGGCTTGTGAACAAAATGAGGGAAAAGAAAATTCCTGGAATCCCGGCGCCCACATCGTGACACCTCATTTGCGTCACCTTCCATGGCCTCCGGACGTTGTTTGCACAGATGTGGATGTTGAATAAAGTGGTCGACGTTCCTTATTTCTGTCAGTATATGATGAAGGAGCAGTTGGTGAAATGCGTAATGTTGGTGCCCTTTATTGCTGATTCGTTTTTTTTGCGTAGTAATGAACCTTTCTTTTATTTTGTGATTGGGGCTGTTCGTTTCGAAGCAACACATGCATGCCCCTTCCCATTTCCCCCAGCGTAGGGTAGCAAGCCGGGCATGTGCCTGGTCAACCTCCCTGCCTTCCTTCTTGTTGTTCATCTCCCCCTGCTAGTGCAAATAACCCCACTTTGGAAACTCTTCACTACAAGTAGCAAGACAGAGTGGCCAGTACAAATAAAGAAATGAAAACAAAAACAGTGCCTACTTTTCTCAAATATTATTTCGTAAAGAAAAATGAAGGTACACTTTTTTAAAAAACAGGAGCGCAAACATAAAAAACTTTAAGGGCCTAATTTCCTTGAGTATGATGATGAGCACCAGTTAAGATGCACCTGTGTTATTAGGAATAATGGCTGATAAATTTAGTTGGTGATCGGCAGATTCATTCTCGATTCAACTTCAAGAGTACTTAAATTTACTCATTTAGTGAAAAAGAAAAACGCTTTCGAATGTTTCAGTAAAGGTGGTGCTATCAATTTAGAAATATATGGAAAAATTTCGCGTGTTTCCTTGCTCGCGTCGGCGGAGGTGTGCTTTAATGGTTTATCGGCTGTCTGACACCGGAGTACATAAAGTTGACTTCCTGATATTGAACGCTGGTTCTGTGTTTTTGTGTGCATGTGTGCTCGGTTTACGAGTTTAGTTATTTTCGTGTGCTCGCAGACTGTGTAGGATTGAACGAGTACCCGAAGCTTCAGTGTCCTCAAATTTTGTGCCTCTCGCATGACTTCCAGTTCTCATGTGTAATTTATTTTCTGCTAAGTTATGCAGAAAGCAAGGGAGCTGAAGCCTTGCGTCCGCAATTAAGCTGATGAATAGTAATTCGTGGTTGGTGAACAGTGGATCTCGATCGCCACACTTTCTTCGTTTGTCGCGCATCGTTTTTTCAGCCATTCTGAACCTTCATTTCGAAGTGCTGCGTTTCAAAGTCGATAGCTGTTGATTTCATGTGCTCTGTCAAAGTATGTTTTATTTTGGTAGCTTTGTGCATGTTTGTTTGTTCTTGTTTTTTCCTAAATGCTGAATATCAACCTGAAATGACAGCTTAGTTTGAATAAATCAAAGAATAAGACCTCAAGCTTTTTCTGAAATTTATCTACTGGAGCTTTGTGAAAAAAATACACAGTAACTCGGCAGTGCTCGCATCACAATTGAGAATTACTTAATCTAACCGACGCGCGACATGATCAGCATAGAATAAACAGCGAAGCAAATACTTTTAAAAAAATACTAATACATCTAACTAAAGTTCCGTCCAGACGAAGTAACGGCATTCGTGAAATACTCCGGAGGTGCCCCGCAAAAGCTCTGGATAGTGGGAGTGAAAAACCCGCGAAAATTGCTCCGGATGTTCCACGTTATCATTCCGACAAGCCGGAGCATAATGTCGGGTAAAAAATGCTCCTGCGCGCCACGCAATTACTCCAACTGCCGGATTGAAATGTTATGAACCCCATTGCTAGTGGACTTCAAGAAGTGGTTAACCAGCAAAAGCTGAAATTCGCAGCCTCAGCGTTTAGCAGAGAGTGGAAACCCGACGCTGCAGTAAAGCCTCTCCCAATTTTGAATTACATGTATGCGCTTCTTAATGAGGTTTAGACACACGTGTGTCTTTGGTTCACACAGCGTCTATTTTGATATGCCACACATTTTGCCTCGCTTGGACATGCAGGAGGGTGAGGGGGGTGGGGGGTAAATGTGTTTCTCAATGCATTTATCACAATGGATGTTCTCGAATGACAGATGGTCACAGACGTTGCAGTCGAAGCCGCAGTGCCACGGGAGAAACTTCCGCCGAAATCGGGCGTTCGTCCCGGTAAATGCT
>WOVY01007215.1:0-61721 GCA_013436015.1 Rhipicephalus annulatus
TTGTTCATGCAGCGCGGAGAAACCTTTTTGCCGAAAGGCTTTCTGCAATTATTTATATAAATAGACTTTGTAGAAGTATTTTTTTCTTGCATGTGTGGCTATTTCGTCTACTTTAAACTCCCTTGCATACCTTTAGGTTAGATTTTTTTCAATATTTCGCTTAATTGTTTCCCTTTTCCGCAAAGAACTCCGGTTGCAAGCTTTCAAAAAACAAAGTTGTGCGTCCTGCACTAAAATAAATTATTAATTAGTTCGTCCTGAGAAAATTATTCTTGGCAAATTCTAACTTCTATTCATTATATATATCTACTACAGAAGATATTCATTATATATCTAATAAATATACGGAAAATTGATGTTCAATGTTTCATTTTTATACTTAGAGGCGAAAATCATTGCGAGAAGCAGGAAGATATGTACGTGGCATCATTAAATTTCATGAGCTGGCTGCGTGAATTATGCATGTGTGTGCGTGTGTGGTGTGTGCGTGTGTGCGTGCGTGTGTGTGTGTGGGTGTGCGCGCGCGTGTCTGTGCGTGCGTACGTGTGTGTGTGGTGTGCGTATGTGTGTGTGCGCGCGCGTGTGTGTGCGTGCGCGTGTGTGTGCGTGTGTGTGCGTGTGTGTGCGTGTGTATTAGGAAATCTAAAAGAAAAGAGGTGGTTCTCATCCCGGGCCTAGCACTCATTAGTCTACCTGCCCGAACTCTCACTGATGACTTAAAGCGAGTCCCGGTCACCCATTCACAACTCTGGGGAAACAAATAGCAACACCAGAAGCTTATCGCTTCTGGGTGCCACTATTATACAACTGGGTATATAACCACCTGCCACTGTTCAAACATGTGTCTGTGCGTACAACGTTTGTACATACATTTAGCGCGATTTCATACGGTGTCACTCAATAAAAAATTACAACGGGGGTCACCTTTCCTACGTATGCTTCGCATAACGTGGATTCACAAGGATACGTGGGATCTGCCAAAATTTTTTTACGTCAGAACCTAAGAGGTTTCCTTGGTCGCAACGCTCGATATTGTGGACAGGTATTAAATGTTATTTCCGTAACCTCTCTTTTATTTGTGAATTGTGCATTTTCAGTGAATGTAAATTTGGAAAAGTTTGCTATATAGCTTTTAGTTTATAGGTACACAAATTTGTAAAAATGCGCGCCTTTAGTAAACGTTGCCATCCGTAGAGTGATATAACACCAGCTATTGCCTGTTCTAGGTATAGCCACTGACCTAAACAGAAAAATTATATATATGCGTCAAGTTATAGCTTGATTGCATGCAAGGGGCGTCTAAATTTAACACCTCAAATTAAATATTGTGCAGCACAATTAACGTCATGCTAACGCAAGAACCACCTTTTTTTCCTATGTTTCTAGCACTCCTCGAGCAAGCGCATATTGACTGCTTTCAAGAAAGCGTGCGAGATCAAGCTGGGGTAGGCAGCGACGCAAAGTGCAGTGTAAAAGTGGATGGGACTCGGTTCCCTTCCTAATTAAAAAACAATGGTCCCTAAACTGTCGCAAGTGAAGTCCGGCCTGGCCGATATAAACTTGGCCACAGATCATAACGTCTTAATCATGGGCAGGATCCACGGTACAAAGCGGAAAGTAAATTGCATGTTTCTTGTCACAAGGTTCCATAAGCTAAGCACGCTATGACAGACGCTATGACCTGCTCCGAGTATTTCTGACCACCCCGGAGGTATTTATCTATTTTTTTATTTATTTATTTATTTATTTATTTATTTGATGCTATCAACTACGTGCTTGGGGTCATCACAGGGAGGCTCTCGCAAGATACATTCGCACAATAAAGAAGAGAGAAAAAACAGTCCATAGCTCACGGAAATAGCAGAAATAAACCAGCATCAGAAATTAATAAACAAACTAGTCATTATGCTGACAAAAATCGACAAGTAAATACTCGCGCTGGGATGGATTCTAAGATTAGTTGCTATTAAGATGACACAGTGTACATGAACCTCTAGCATTCTTCCTTGCAAAAGCTATGGCCCAGATCGAAGCCACTTCCGTCTTGTGGAAAGGGGTTCTAATAGCTGCAAGAACTGTTTCATTTTCAATGCCGTAGCTAGTGGTTGCTATACGATGATTCATTACCTATTCTAAGTTTGCATTATGATTCACCACTCACAATACCAGACGATCGCCTTGGTGACGATGATGAACTGCCGCTCTGACCCAATTATTAAGCGGAGAAAAGCACAATAAGGAAAAGAAAACATTAGCATCGAAAGTGGCATCTCATCTAAATACCGCCTTCGAAGCATGTTTGAGTGTATGATGAACGGCTTTCGGTATGACGTGGATTGGCCTTTAATTAGTATTCATGCAGACACTGCAATCTATATCACTTCAGTACGCGGACGTGTATAGATTGCAGCTTCTTGGCCCGTCTTGACCCGTTGCTTTTTTTTTCAACCAACGTATTACAGTAATAGGCTTGGAGTTCGATAAACGTACATTTCTCGAACCCGCAGGAGAGATGTTTCGGCCAGTGTTCTTACGTATGTATTCGTGTGGCAGTCAAGTTCACTGCATGTTTAAAGCGTGCAGCACGCTACGTTTTATTTGAGTGAAAGAGGAAAAAAAGCTGACTTTATTGTTTAGTCAAACTCCTTGTCCTTCAACCCTGATAGGGGTGGCCTCCTCAATCCAGGTATTTATGGCTCACTGCCACCTTCTGGTCTTGGCCTTATTCGACGCCGACAATAGCTACCCTGCGTCACCAACACCGCCTCCAGCGGCCTCGGGATTCTTCCTGTGAATCTGCTCCTTCCTCCACATTTTCACCCGGGAGTCATGGTTGTGGTATACGTCCAGGTTGTTCGTTGTGTATTCAAGAAAAGGGGGCCTCAGCGGCATTTCTCGGCGCCTCGGGGGCATCGCCATCAGCATAAGCTCGTGCTTACTGCGCTTGGCCGGATGCTGCTGACTGCTTCGCCTTCTGCGTTCTGCTCTGCAATAACCCCGTTACAAGTGGTGGAGTCTGCTAGGTTTCGATCACCCAGGAGTTTCGAAATCGCATTTTATCATTCGTTATGCCTACCGACGCAAGCGCGGCTTCCAACTCCTCCACAGGCACCGCCTACGGTTCTCTGCGCCGGTTCTCTGCGTCTGCGAGATCCCCCTGTTTTCTCAGGCACAGAAGACAAGGACTTTGACGACTGCATTTCAATGTACGAGCGAGTCAGTACTACTCACTACAAATGGGATGACGCCGCCAAGTTGGCCTACGTCTCCTTCTACCTGTCGAACGTGGCAAGCTGTGGTTTATAACCCACGAAGCAGAACTTCCTACATGTTGGTGTTCAAAACGAGCCTCACACAAGTTTTCGGACGGCCAGAGGTACGCAAACGCCGTGCCTAACACGCTTGCATACTCGGTCCCAGCAGCTTGGTGAGAACGTTGTGGACCTTTGCAAGCGAGTGAACGAGTCAAAGTCCGAAGAGCTGAAGATCAAGCACATCATGAAGGGCATTGAGGACGACGCTTTCCAAATGTTGCTTTCTAAGAGTCCTCGCACTGTCCTAGAACTGACCGAGTTATGCCAGCGTTTTGACGAGTTTGCGCAGGCGACGTCTTTCCACCCGACGTCCCTCGGTGCTCTACGACTCTTTGTCCAGCATGTCCACCCTTCGCATAGGAGAAGACCATGCCCCTCTTCTCTCCAAGATCCAAGAGTTCATCCGCGCTGAGGTTGCTCGTCAACTCTCTTTGATGTCCTGCGTACCCGATCAACCACGGAGGTTGACGTCTACACTCCGCGACTTCATTCAAGACCAGGTCGCACAAGTTCTTCCTCCCGCCCGTTAAACCGCCGCCAGTCGCCGCACCTCTCACGTACGCCGAGGCCGTTGCTCGACCTCGACAGTCTGCGTTCCAGCCAGTGCCTATGTACTCGCCGCCGCCCTTTTCGGCGCCGACCTATTCACCGCCGCCTATGCCGATACCACCTCGGCCGCAGTTTTTTGCCCCCAGCCGCAAGTCGGAGTCTACTCCGACCAATGGCGGACCCACGACATCCGTCCCATATGTTTTGCTTGTGGCGGTGTTGGCCACGTGGCACGTTATGGTCGTCGTCGCCAGGCTGCTCAGAACATTCGACGAATGCCCTCTTTCGACCCTCAGTTTTCTTCTACGCCTTTAAGCCCTCCTTCCTCTTCCTTTTCTTCTGATCGTCCACACGGACCCTCCGACCAGGAAAACTAACGGCCGCACTTCCCGAGGCACGAACTGCGTCCCCGTCGCCATGCACAAGTCCTCGCCCCTGTCCAGCTAACGTCATTGAAGTGTCAGTCGATGGTATCGTCGTCATGGCGCTTGTCGACACCGGAACCTCTCTATCCGTCCTTTCCGTCAACCTGTGCTGCAAACTCCGCAAAGTTCTGACGCCATTATCCGGCCTCTCTCTAAGAACAGCTAACGCACAAAGTGTAATACGTCTCGCAGCCTGTATTACACGAGTCGTCAACGAAGGGATTGTGCATATCGTCGAATTTGTTGTGCTGCCCTCGTGTTCCCATGACATGATACTCGGCTGGGACTTCCTTGCGTATAATAAGCCCGTAATTGACTGCTGTCGCGCTGAACTTGGGCTATCTGCACTTCCTGATGTTGACGCTGTCGAAGCCTCCCTGCCGTATTATAAACTGTCTGTTTCCGACGCCGCCACCGTACCACCACGCTCTTCTCTGCTGGTGACTGTGTCGTGTGACGCTATTTCCGACGGTGATGTTCTATTTACGCCCTCTGCCCTGTTCATTCAATGCAAATGTTCTTCACTGCCCGTTGCTCTCCTTACTCTCCACCATGGCGTCACGAAGACGCTCGTGTACAATACGCTAGAATGGCCTTTACCTTTTTTCTATGGTGAATGTCTCGGTCACGTGCATCCGATCGACGCCCGTCACATTTTTGACGCTCCATCTTGTTGACTTTCTACGGACCTCAGCGCACTCATTTCTGACTCTGTTGTTGACCAGTCACTCCCTTGACGCTTTCCACCGCTCCATCGATGTCGCAACGTCTTCTTCAGAACGAAGCCAGTTGGTGAACCTGCTGCAAAAGTTTCATAATTCTTTTGACAGTCACGCTTCTGGCCTCAGTCGCACATCGAACATATCTCACAAGATTGACACAGGAAGCCATACGCCTCTACCCGCCTCTACCGAGTCTCAGCGTTGGAGCACCGTGTTATTGACGACCAGGTTGCTGACATGCTCCAGAGGGGTGTTGTACAGCCTTCTAACAGTCCCTGGGTGCCACCGGTCGTTCTTGTTAAGGAGAAGGACGGCTCCATTCGGTTCTGTGTGGACTATCGACGTTTAAACAAGATCACCCGTAAAGAAGTTTACCCATTACCACGAATAGACGACACCCTTGACTGTTTGCAGGGAGAAGAATACTTCTATTCGCTGGATTTACGCTCTGGATACTGGAGAGTACCTATGGAAGCATCTGACCGACCGAAAACAGCATTTGTCACATTTTATGGATTATGCGAATTTACCGTTATGCATTTCGGCCTTTGTAACGCTCCAGCCACTTTTGAAAGACTGATGGACACTATTTTACGAGGCCTCAAGTGGAACACATGTTTAGGCTGCCTCGATGACGTAGTTGTGTTTTCCACCGATTTCGACACCCATATAAATTGTCTCGAGCACGTCCTCACACGCCTCACCGACGCTGGCCTTCAACTCAACCTGAAGAAGTGTCGTTTTGGTGCCCGGCAGCTCACCATTCTTGGCCACGTCGTATCGCGGGACGACATACTTCCCGACTCCGCCAAGCTTCGAGCAGTCGCCGATTTTCCGAAGCCAAAGAACTTGAAGGAACTTCGAAGTTTTGTCGGCTTGTCGTCATACTTCCGACGCTTTATTAGAAACTTTGCTTCCTTATGTCAGCCCCTTACGGACCTTCTTAGCGACGACAAGGACCTTTCCACCTGGTCACCAGCATGCGACGATGCGTTCAAACAATTACGCCGCCTGCTAACTTCACCACCCATCCTCCGCCACTACGATCCTGCCGCTCCCACGGAGGTTCATACTGATGCCAGCGGTGTTGGACTTGGCGCTGTGCTCGCGCAACGAAAGGCAGGGTTTGATGAATATGTCGTCGCCTACGCAAGCTAAACTTTGACGAAAGCCGAGGCTAACTACTCCGTGACCGAGAAAGAGTGTCTAGCTATTATTTGGGCCCTTGGAAAATTTCGCTCCTACCTGTATGGTCACGAATTCGACGTCGTCACTGACCACCACGCCCTTTGTTGGCTATCCACACTTAAAGACCCTTCCGGACGACCTGCTCGCATGGGCGCTCAACTTCAGGAATACGACATCCGCGTTATTTACAGATCCGGTCGTAAGCACATGGACGCCGACGCCCTTTCTCGCTCACCCATATCGAATCAACGTGTTTGCCTTTCTTCCCTCGAGCCTGCACTTGCGTCATTCGCCTTGCGCAACATGACCGTGGAACAACGAAAGGATCCCTGGATAGGTGGCCTCATAAGCATTCTTTCTGATACTCTCACTCCTTCGCCGTCTCGCACTCTCCGCCGCCAGGCTACCAACTTTTGCCTAATGGATGATCTTCTTTATCGAAGCAACTACCTTTCTGACGGTCGCAAGTGTCTCCTTGTGATACCCCGCCATCTTCGAGCTGCTATCCGCGAAGCTTTTCACGCAGACCCACAGTGCGCCCACGCAGGCCTTTTCAAGACATACGCTAGGCTTCGACTAAGATTTTATTGGCATGGCATGTATAGCTACGTGCGGAAATTCATTCGCTCGTGTGCTCAGTGCCAACGACAAAAGTTATTTCCCGGGTAAGTCTACCCGTCAGAACCTCTTCTTTGTCCTAGTCGACCTTTTGATCGCGTCGGTATTGACATTTACGGACCACTACCATCAACTCTAGCTGGTAATCGTTGGATTATTGTTGCGATAGACCATCTGACACGCTATGCCGAAAGAGCCGCGCTGCTGGCTGCCACAGTCCGTGACGTTAGAACGTTTATGTTGCAACGTTTTATTCTGCGTCATAGTGCCCTTCGCGAGCTCTTAAGTGACAGAGGCCGTGCCTTCCTTTCTGACGCCTTGAAGGCATTACTCAACGAATGCCGAATCATTCAAACAATATTTAGTTATTAAAGGGTCAATGAGCCAAGTCTTGAAATGCGACACGTCTTCAATGCAGGCGTCTACGTAAAGAAGTTGTCACGTTTCCTGCGTGTTGAACAGTACGCAACAAAACCAACTAGGTCGCCTTTCCTTATACTACTGTATTTTCTGCGCGTACTACCATCTTTGTTGGGGCTATCTCTTCGCTTTGTTTTGTCGAAAGGAAAAAAAACGCAGTTCTGATTTCGTCCACCTAACGCTCGCAGACGCATTCCTCCAAATCGAATTAAACTTTTAAAGGGCACTTACGTTAGTACGTCAACGTCAATTCAGTTTGTTTGGTCAGGGAGCCAGAGTACATCTCTGGCATTGTTTGCCTGTTGACTCACTACCCAGGTGCAAGGACTGGAGGAAACATGTAGCGAAATGGCGTCCACATCATTCATATTTTAAAGGCAGGGGAGTGTCTGAAGCTCCAAAACCACCAGGGTGGTCTAGTGGTTTTATGCTCAACTGGTGACCCGCAGGTCGCGGGTTCGACTCTCGACCATGACAGCCACATTTTCAATTGAGGCGAAAATACTCGAAATGCGTTCGTGTTCAATAAAGTGTCGTCTTTCCTGTCATGTATTTCCTGTCAAGTGCTTTTCCTTCTACCTTGTGCTTTCATATATTTCCACACGTTCGTTTAGATTTAAGAGCACGTATAAGAACCCAAGCATTTGAAATTTCCGGAGCCCTCCACTTCGCCGTCTCTCCTAATTGTACCGTAGTGTTTGGACGTTAAAGCTCAACAATCAATATGTTAATACTGCTGCATGTAAGTGGCCGGAATGCGTATTGTCGAGGCGCGTGTGCGCTCGACGAAGAGGACGAAGGTCGCTTGCTGCTCGAGCTCGGAGCCAGACTGACCAGCGCTGAAACCGCTTTTGCAAATATATTTTGTGCATTGCCGGCAATGTAAACAACTCGACTCGTCACTCACATAACATATTTGGTGGAGGAGCGGGGTAAGTCACGTAACATGAGTATTGTTGGACTTTCCAAAAGCGGTAAATGCTTATAAAGCGCGCCAGAAAGAGGTTCATTGGGGCAAAAACAGTTACTAAAGTAAACTTGACCCACATGGGAAAATTCTAGGTCATTGGGTGGCCCGAGACTAAGTCAGAGTTGCTCGGTTTGGCGAAACTGTGCCAACTAGGCTACTCTTTAGGCCGGTCATGGCAGAAAAATCGTATTGGCGACTTGTTACTTTTTTGGCTACTTAAGTAAGCCATAGATTTGAACAAAGTGATCCCTATACTGTGACGACGCGGGATCGACGAGTACACAAAGCACTTTGAACAAATTAGCTTTATCGATCACGGGACAAAGACTGCAAAGTATTCTTCATCTTTGCCCTCGGCTAAGGACACTCGCGCTGCTTCGTTGTCGCCGCCACTGGCATATACGCGCGTCATTAATCCGCCTTTAAAAAACAGCGCCCTTATGGTAAACGTTCGAGAATCAAGGCAAAACCAAAACTGCACAGTTAGTCACTGAAAGTAAGGTGGGCGGATACCAAAGGAGTGGGCTACCATCCGCCACACGGGTTTCACCGCCACGCATTGGAACAACACCATAAGTGCAACAAAGGTGCCTTCTGCCAACTTGTGCTGATCTTCACGATGCTAGCTATTTGGCAAAGGAGATCGCTAGCGGAGGCGCGTAGAAAGCCTGTCCGGAGCGCGTTTCCGGTAGTCTCGCGTATCCGGCGGTTGCTATGGGCCCACCTATCCGGCGAACTCGAGGCCAGCGGCGAGGAAAACTTCCTTCGTCGCTGGCATACCAAATTCTTTTTTCTGAGGAATGGCAAGCTAGCCGCCCCAATCACTACCTGGTGACCCCCCTCCCGCTGTCTAGCACATGCAGAAGGGGACTTGTATATATGTATATGTATATCTGTATCACCTTTTTCATTTCATCACCCCATTGTCGTTGTTATTTGTAATCGATTCGGGCAAAGTGTGCTGGTCGACACTTGAGTTAAATTTTGTATAGCGCCTTCTTCATTGACTGGCGCCTTCAGTCAGTTTTTTACGCGCAGATTGTTGCTGATACCTTATTTGGGGGGAAACAAGAGCCCCCCCCCACTCTCTTGTACCCCCCCCCCCAGCGCTCCCAGCCTCAAGGCATCTTTTACACCTCCGGGCATGCACTTACTGTGTACGAAAGCAGCATTGTTTCAGGCGACAAAAAAGAAATACTACCTAGAGTTGTACAGTGCTAGGTCGCTACTTGTTCCCACCACGTGTTGAGAAGACCTACCGCCGCGTATGATTAAGCCTGCTGGAGCACCACGCTCTGTACAGTAAATAGAGGGGTACATTCCCCCACATACATTGTACCTCGGTAGTGGTGCTTTCCTGATTGTACATGCACCTTTTTTAGTCGTGAAGCTCGATGTTTTTGTCATGTACTTTATCCTTGGTTGGAAGTCAATAAACTTCTCTTTGTTGTTGAAAGTAACGTTTCATCCGAAGCACGTGGACAATCTCTGGTGAATGTCTTCGGTGCTTCGAACACTGCACGCCGTCCAGAACTACCTCGTAGTTGAGGTCACCGATGCGTCGCAGAACCTTGTAAGGTCCGAAGTACCTCCACAACAGCTTTTCGGAGAGCCCACGCCGACAAATAGGTGTCCAGACCCACACTTTGTCACCCACGTTGTATATGACGGTTCTGTGCCAGAGGTTGTAATATTTGGCGTCATCGTCTTGTTGTTCGGTGATTCGCAACCTAGCAAGTTGTCTGGTTTCCTCTGCTCGCCGAATCAACTCTTCAGCGTCCGTCCCATTACCATAATTTTCATGAGGGAGAATCGCGTCGAAAGTAGTCATAACTTCGTAGCTTCACGTCCATAAAGAAGACTGAAGGGTGTCTTCCGAGTGGTCTCCTGACGAGCCGTGTTGTACGCGAACGTGACGTAGGGCAATATGTCGTCCCACTTCTTTTGCTCTACATCTACCTATATGCTTATCATGTCAGCCAGGGTCTTGTTGAGACGTTCGGTGAGCCCGTTGATCTGGGGATGATACACTGTTGTCTTCCTCTGAGCTGTACCACTTAGTCAGAAAACGTTGTCCATAAGCTCTGCCATGAACGCAGTACCTCTGTCGGTGATGACTATTGCGGGAGCAAAGTGTCTTAAAACGATGGCTTTTATGAAAAATTGTGCCGCTTCAGCTGCCGTTGCAAGTGGCAGAGCACCTGTCTCTGCGTATCGGGTCAGGTAATCTGTAGCGACAATTATTCACCTGTTTCCAGTTGCAGACTTTGGGAAGGGGCCCAGAAAATTCATGCCAATTTGTGCGATCTGTGTCGCCGGCACTCGGACAGGCTGCAGCAGGCCAGCTGGTTTGATGAATGATGGCTTGCGACGCTGGGGATCTAGACATGCCTGCACGTAAGTTTTAACAACTCCGGCAAGTCTTGGCCAGTAATACTTTTGCCTTATCTTCGCCAATGTTCTTGCGTAACCCAAGTGACCAGCGGTAGGTTCGTCATGGCATGCTTACAGTACCTCAGGGCGAAGCGAAGAAGGAACGACGAGCAAGTAGCTGCTGCCAGTGGGTGAAAAGTTCTTCTTGTAAAGGACGTCATTCCACTAGCAGTACGACAGCAGTTCTTTCAAAAATGACTACGGCACGCTATTCGTTCGCTCTCGTAGGTAATTTATGAGTGGTAGTAGTTCAGGTTAGTCGCGCTGCTGTTGAGAAAACGGGACAGTGTCCACCATTCCCAAAAAGGCCATGTCGTCGTCGTCATCCGGCGATGCCGTCTCAACAGGAGATCGTGAAAGACAGTCGGCATCGGTGTGTCGTTTTTCCGACTTGTAGATAACTGTGAAGTCAAATTTTTGGAGCCGTAGACTCCAGCGTGCAAGAAGGCTAGATGGATCTTTCAAGTTGATTAACCAAGAGAGCGAGTGGTGGTCGCTAATAATGGTGCATGGGTGAACAAATAAAGACGAAACTTCAGGACTGCCCACACCATTGCAAGACATTCTTTTTTCGTCATAGTATAGTTAGCTTCTGATTGGGACAGCGTCCTGCTGACGTAGGTGATCACCTGTTCCATGTTGTCCTTCGACGAGACGAGCACTGCTCCAAGACCCACATACTAGCGTCTGTATGTAGTATTTTTGGCGCATCTTTATCGAAGTGGGCAAGCACGGGCGGTGTTTGCATGCACTGACGAAGCTCTTGAAATGCCTGCTGCTGGTCTTCGCCCCATGTGAAGGGGATGTTTTTCCCGAGTAAGCGCTGTCAATGGCCATGCGATTCGCGAAAAATTGGCAATAAACTGCCGGTAATAGGCACAGAGTCCCAAAAAACGTCGCACTGATTTTTTCTCTGATGGCGTCGGGGAATTCGCCACGACGACAATTTTTTCCGGGTCGGGTTGAATCCCTAGGCTGCTCACTACGTGATCGAGTAATTGAAGTTCGTGGAAGTAGAAGTGGAACTTTTCGATGTTTAGAGTAAGACCGGCCAAGCGTATGCTTCAAAAACTGCTTCAAGCCTTCGTAAGTGTTCCTCGAAAGTCGCCAAAACACAATCACGTCGTCGAGGTACACCTAGCAGGCTTGCTACTTAAGTCTCGATAGAACCATGTCCATCAGGCGCTGGAATGTTGCTGGCACTGAACAGAAACCGAAAAAAAGTACCTAAAATTCATAAAGTCCATCGGGCGTAACAAAGGTGGTCTTCTCACAATCTCTCTCATCCACTTCAATTTGCCAGTAGCCGCTTTTCAAGTCCATGGACAAAAAGTATGACAACGCAACCCCTAGTATTCGAGTATGTGGAGCCAAAACACTACTGCTAAAGCGCGCTCCCAGCTTCGAAAGTCGACTTTGGCACTCTAATTATGCAGATACTGAAATTTAAAGAAAAGAATGGTGCAGTGGCCTAAGCAGGCGTAAATGACCATCACAAATAAAAGAAAAAAACTACGCGTTTACAGTTAAACCCCTTTCTAAAAGACTTACATCGGCAAGCGATTGTTGTATTTTGTATAAAGTGTTTCTTAAACCCCTCTTTCAACGTGCGTACACTGTTATTGCTAATAAAGCTTATTTCTTTCGCCAGAGTCGTTTACAAAGAGGTTCATCTCTATGACGTGTCAGTCAAAAAAGTATTGCGTACACGCACAAAATAGATGCCTGGTTGGGAATTACAGAGAAATATTTGCTACGTCTACTTGGTGCAGGTAATAACAGCGAAGCAAAACCACGAGATTGAAGTAACTAGAATAATAAGAATGAGGTGGAGCTTATTCGGCAAGCACTCTCAAATCATGACTGGTAGATTACCACTATCCCTCAAGAATATGGTATGTAACAGGTGCATCTTACAGGTATTTTACCTACGGAGAAGAAATCCGGAAGAAAACAGAGAGGGTTAAGCATAAGTTAAGGAACACGCTTATATCAAAGGAAAGGAAAAAATAGGTGTAACCTTGAGAGACAAGAAAGGAGCAGAGTGGATCAGGAAAAAAACCGGGGTTAAGGATAACATAGTTGAAATCAAGAAGAAGAAATTGACATGAGCCGTGCATGTAGCGCGTAGACAGGATAACCATTGGTCATTAAGTGTAGCCGACTGCACTTCCAGAGAAGGCAAGTGGGTTAGAGGTAGACAGAAAGTTAGGCGGGCTATGCGATACGAAAGTTTTCGGGTGGCAGCAGCAAGCACAGGACCGAGTTGAAGGGTGGAACATGGGAGAAGCCTTTGTGCTGCAGTGGATGTAGTCAGAATGATGATGATGATGATGATAATGATGATGATGATGATGATGATTCGGTTCATTGCAAATCGCGCCTTTAAACGACAGCGTATACCAGTACGCGCTGGTTTGTATTTTATGTTAAACTTACGTGCAGTGCAGTAAGAGATGAAAAGACTAAGAGCTCGTCTTTGTCGGTTTTCCGTCTCTTCGTATCAATAAAAGTTTAACTGAAGCTGCAAACTCAACATAAAACGGAAGTGCTCTGCGCTGCGTCGGCATTAGAAATCAGATAACCAGCATTCCAAATGAGAAACGACAAACCATGACGCTGGAGGCAGGCCAGCGCTCCCTAACAGTAGGATCAACTACACCTTCCTAACAACAGATGTAAATGCATGCTTGGGTTGACTTTTGTGTAGTGGGTTTTTTTAGTACTCTCTTTAGAACGTCACACCGATTCCCCCAACAACCTATCCTTCTAGAAATGCCGACCTCCTTCTGTCATTTGTTAGGGAAAAAAATGCGCCCCTAGATTCGTCGTCACGAAACAAGTTTTGGTGGATGTGGCTTGAACTCATGCTAACATAGATAAACTGTGATTCTAAACGCACTTATCATGCCGTAAACTCATTGTTTTGCCTTATGACTTTGTCGTTTGAACAAAATGTCATGCAAGACACATGCAGAGAGAGTTATTTTTTAACAGCATGAACACTATGTCGTCATGCATGAAATGAATTCTAACATCAATAACTTCTACTGGCACTTCAAGAATTACGACTTTTAAATGTTCATGCAGCGCAGAGAAACCATTTTGCTGAAAGGCTTTTGCAATTATTCATATGAATAGAATTTGTGGAAGTATTTTTTTTCTCGCATGCGTGGCTACTTTTGTCCGCTTTTACTACCCTTGCACACTTTTAGGCTAGTTTATTTCAAATGTTTCGCTTAATTGTTTTCTCTTTCCAGCATGGAAACTTCGGTCGCAGCTTTCAAATAACGGTTCTGCACTAAAAGTAAATTATTCATTAGTTTGGACTGATAAATTATTCTTCGCAACTTCTAATCATTATATAGATCTACTAAGAGAAGACTATTCAATATATATCTATAAATAAACAGAAAATGAAGTTCAAAGTTTCCTTTTTATATTAGAGGTGAAAAGCATGTGACACGCAGGAAGGTATGCGCATGGTATCATTAATTTTCATGAGCTCGTTGCGCGCGTTTATGTGTGTGTGTGTGTGTGTGTGTGTGTGTGTGTGTGCGTGTGTGTGTGTGTGTGTGTGTGTATGTGTGTGTGTGTGTTTAAGAGATCTAAAAGAGAGGTGGTTCTCGACCCATGCCTAGCACTCATTAGTCTACCCGCCTGAACCCGCCCTGGAACAAACCGAGACCCCGTCACCCGTTCACAACTCTAGGGAAACAAATAGCAACAGCACAATGTTATCGCTTCTGGTGCCGCTATTATTCAATTGGGTATATAACCATCTGCCACTGTTCAACATATGTCTGTGTGTGCAACGTTTGTACATATATTTAGCCTGATTTCATACGGTGCCACTCAATAAAAAAATTACAGCGGAATCACCTTTCCTACGCATGCTTCGCGTAACGTGGATTCCCAAGGTACGTGGGATCTGCCGAATGTTTACGTGAGAACCTACGAGGTTTCCTTGGTCGCAACGCTCGATATTGTCGACGGGTACTGAAGGTTATCGCCGTAACCCCTCTCTTTTTTGATTTTGTGCTTTTTCAGTGATGGTTATTTTGCGAAAGGTTACAATATAGCTTTTAGCTTATAGGTACACAAATTTGTAAGAATGTGCGCCTTTAGTAAACGTTGCCATGCTTAGAGTGATATAACACCAGCCACTGCCTGTTCTAGTTTATAGCCACTGAAATAAAAAGGAATATATATATATATATATCTATATATATATATATATATATATATATATATATTTATATATATATATATATATATATATATATATATATATATATATATACATATATATGCGTCAAGTTAAAGCGTGATATCATGCAAGGGGCGTCTAAATTCAGTTCCTGAAATTCACTATTGGACAGCACTTAACGTCATGCTACCGCAAGAACCGTCTTTTTTTTCCTAGTATGCTTCTAGCACTCCTCGAGCAAGTGCATATTGACTTCTTTCAATAAATCGTGTGAGATTAAACACCGGTAGGTAGCCACGCAAAGTGCAGTGCAAAAGTGGATGGGACTCAGTTTCATTCCTAATTAAAAACAATGCTCCCTAAACTGTCGCTAGTGAAGTCCGGCCTGGCCGATATAACCTTGGTCACAGATCATAACGTCTTCATCGGCAGGGTCCACGGTACAAAGCGGAAAGGAAATTGCATGTTCTTTGTCACAAGGTACCCAAAGCTAACCATGCTATGAAAGACGCCATAGTGGGCTGCTCCGAGTATTTCTGACCACCCGGAGGTATTTATTATTTATTTATTTATTTATTTATTTATTTATTTATTTATTTATTTATTTATTTATTTATTATTTATTTCATGCTGTCAACGACGTGCTTGGGGTCCTCACAGAGAAGCTCTCGCGAGATGCATTGGCACAATAAAGAAGAGAAAAATAACTGTCCATAGCACACGGAAGTAACAGAAATAACCGGCATCAGAAATTAATAAACAAACTGGTCATTATGCCGACAAAATCAACAAATAAATATTCGCATTGCGATGGCTTCTAAGATTAATGGCTCTTAAGATGACACAGTGTACATGAACCTCTGGCATATTTCCTCGCGAAAGCCATGGCCCATATCGAAGCCGCTTCCGTCTTGTGGAAAGGGGTTCTAATAGCTGCAAGAACTGTATCATTTTCATTGCGGTGGCTAGGGGTCTTTATACGACGATTCATTACCTTTTCTACGTTCGTATTATAATTCACTACTCACAAGACCGGGCGATCGCCTTGGTGACAACAGTGAACTGCCGCTCTGACCATTCATTAAGCGGAGAAAAAGCACAATAGGAAAAGAAAACATTAGCATCGAAAGTGGCATCTCATCTAAATACCGCCCTTCGAAGCATGTTTCAGTGTATGATGAACGGCTTTTGGTATGAAGTGGATTGGCCTTTGATTAGTATTCATGCATACACTGCAATGTATAATCACTTCAGTACGTGGACGTGTATAGATTGCAGCTTCTTGGCCTGCCTTGATTCGTTGCTTTTTTTTTGCAACCAATGTTATACAGTTATAGGCTTGGAGTTCGATCTAAACGTCAACTTCTTGAACCTGGAGGACAGATGTTTCAGCCAGTGTTCTTACGTATGTATTTGTGTGGCAATCAAAGTTCACTGCGTGTTTAAAGCGTGCAGCATGCTAAGTTTTATTTGAGAGAGAGAGGAAAAGGCTGACTTTATTGTTGAACCAGACTCCTTGTCCTTCAAACCTGATGGGGGTGGCCTCCTCAATCCAGGTATTCATGGCTGACTGCCTCCTTCTGGTCATGGCCTTATTCACCTCCAGCTGTTGCTACTCCTGCGTCACCACCCTATAGCCTCCTGCGGCCTCGGGATTCTTCCTGTCCATCTGCTCCCTCCTTCGCACTTTCGCCCGGGAGTCATGATTGCGGTATACGTCCAGGTTATTTGTTCTTTCGTGCCCTGTACAACACCTTGTGGTCCACGGTGTTGCGTGCGTCCGATGGGAAGAGCTTGCACTCCCACACAAACCTTTGCGCGTATCGCCTGCATGATTGTTTCATGCGGATAAGTTGTTACCAGGAATCTTTCCCTGGTCGCGGCTCGTTTCCTACGTGAAGACTTGTGCGCCAATGGGTACCACTTCCTTGCACCTCCTGTAATGTGCCAAAATGTCCGAGTACTTTCACGTCGTCATAGCTGTCACTCCATGTTCTCTACGTGTCGAAGACACCTCAGCGTGTATGTTCTGGAGCCGCAGCGTATCCTACCGGGGTCCGCGCATGATCAACACTCGTGTCCTGGCGTCCAGGATGGTTCTTTCTTTCACCGTGCTGCTTTTCGAGATATTCAGTGCTATAATTCCTATCATTTCGTTCAGATACCTTCTGCACGCTTGTTGCAACTTTGTTATCACAGCAACCCGGGTTCTCTTTCATGTGGCGACGGCTTGGGCCTTATAGCTTTTTCGCCGTACTCGCGCCCTTGGCACGTGTTACGTCGCTCCCGGTTATTTACTTTCTCGAAGACGACATTGGTTGGGAATTGGTCGCTTGCACTGTACACCGCCGCAATCGTGTATCTATGACTGCTAGAATTGCGCGCCACTGCTTTCGTAGATCTCCGTGCACAGCGCATTGGGGGAGCCTCCCGCGCTGAAAAATGGTTTCGTATTAAAAATATGTGCATGGGCTTCAAGTTACTTCGGAAAAAAATACTATGGATAATATTGCCACCCACACGTAGTGGGTCGACTGCAAGAGCGGCTCTACCATCTGGAGGAAAGAAAGAAGATTTTTCTTGTTTCTTCTCGGCTCGAGAGTCAGCCACGACTGACGCATCGTCCTAGAGCTAGCTACCCGGTCGTTCAATATATCCCCCAGTACTTGTGACTCATCGTGACAAACAGGTGGAGACGGCCTATACCAAATTCGAGTACTCCCTTTCGACTTGTGTTCAGCGCCGGCAACTTTCCAGCGAATGATGAACACTGTCCTCACAGGGCTCAAGTGGCAGACTTGTCTTGTCTACCTTGATGATGTGGTGGTCTTCTCTGCCACGTTCGAGCAGCACCTACAGCGCCTGCGCAGCGTGCTGGAGGCTATCCGGTCAGCGGACCTCACTCTAAAGCTGCAGAAGTGCCACTTCGGCTGTGAAGAACTAAAATTTCTTGGACATGTAGTTAGCGCTGAAGGAGTCCGGCCCGATCCAGACAACTTTGCCGCTGTTGCCGAATTACCAGCTCCTGTCGATAAGAAAGCCGTCCGGCGCTTCCTTGGTTTGTGCGCCTACTATCGCCGGTTCATTCATGGCATTTCACAGATAGCAGAACCTCTGACTCGTCTCACAAGGGACGACACGCCGTTTGTCTGGGAAAACGAGCAACAAGCAGCTTTTGATGAACTGCGACAGCGCATGCAATCAGCATCCGTTCTCGCTCATTTCGACGATGATGCTGACACGGAGGTCCATACTGACGCTAGTAACGTTGGGCTTGGTGCAGTGCTCGTTCAGCGTCAAGACGACATCGAAAGGGTGATAGCCTACGCCAGCCGCTCTCTATCCCGTGGCGAGGCGAATTATTCCACTACGGAGAAAGAGTGCCTCGCAGTCGTGTGGGCAATCACCAAGTTTTGCCCGTACCTTTATGGTCGTCCCTTCAAGGTAGTGACGGACCACCATGCCCTCTGCTGGTTGGCAAGCCTGCGCGACCCTTCAGGACGGCGAGCACGGTGGAGCTTGCGGCTGCAGGAACTTGACGTCACCATCGTCCATAAGTCCGGCCGTAAGCATGAAGACGCTGACACACTGTCACGCGCACCCCTTCATGTCTTCAGTCAGGAAGCAGAGGAAGACGAAGGCTTCCTGGGCGCCATTAGCTCATCAGACCTGAGTAAACTGCAGCGGGATGACGCAGAGATTCGTCCGATCATCGATCATTTAGAGGGTCAGGGCACAATCATACCACGTCATTTATACAGCTCGTTGCCGTCGTTCTGCCTTCGAGATGGTGTGCTGTACAAGAAGAACGCTCGTTCGAACAACCGTACCTACCTCCTGGTGGTTCCTCGACACATGCGAGACGACGTCCTCTTCGCTTGCCATGACGAACTCACATCCGGTCATCTGGGCTACTCAGGGACACTTGCCAGAGTGAGCGAGAGGTACTATTGGCCAGGACTTTCGGCAAGCGTCAAGAAGTACGTCAAGAGCTGTCGGGAATGTCAGCGCCGAAAGCAACCATCTGTTAAGCCAGCTGGTTTGCTTCAGCCCATTGAAGCACCCTGCACGCCGTTCGACCAAGTCGGCATGGACATTCTCGGGCCATCCCCCCTATCTGCGGACAGCAACAAATGGGTGATCGTCGTGACCGACTATTTGACACGCTACGCTGAGACGCAGGTGATCCCACGAGCCACGGCTTCTGAGGTAGCACAATTTTTCATGCGCCACATCGTGTTACGACACGGTGCTCCTTCCAGTATAATAACGGACAGAGGGACGGCATTCACGGCGCAGCTTATGGACGAGGTTTTCAAACTGAGCAACACCAGACACCGAAAGACAACTGCGTACCACCCGCAAACCAACGGACCTACCGAGCGACTGAATAAGAGCATCGCAGACATGATCTCAATGTACATCGACGTACAGCACAAAACATGGGACCAGATTTTATCTTACGTGACCTTCGCGTATAATACCGCCGTGCAAGAGACCACGTGATTCACGCCATTTCGGCTTCTCTACGGCCGCGAAGTGCAGACCATGCTGGACTCCATGCTACCGTGTCAAGACGAAGACGAGTTGGCAACTGACGCCGATGAATACGCAGAGCGTGCTGAGGAAGCCCGGCAGCTCGCGCGACTACACATCGGCCAGCAACAGCAGGCAGACGCACGGCGCTATAACATCCGCCACAGTGAAGTATTTTACAACCCCGGAGACCAAGTTTCGGTGTGGCCGCCCGTCCGCCGCCGTGGCCTTAGTGAAAAGTTACTGAGCCGGTACTTTGGCCCTTATAAAGTCTTACGTCGCGTCAGTGAAGTGAACTACAAAGTGGTTCCAGACTCAACATCGCAGGCACGAAGTAGGACACGACCGAGGTCGGATGTCGTTCATGTGTTGCGCATGAAACCATTTATTGCACGTTGTTCCTTACTTTTTCCTTGCCGTACACTGTTCTTTGTGTTATTTATTTATTTTTGTGAACTTGCTTCTTCCTTCACTGATTTTTCCTATATTGGCACGCTCGTTAATTTCTACCTTTACTTTATCCGAATTTCTGATTTCTTTTCTTCCAGGTGCCTATGTCGTAACAACGTGGTGGTGCTATGTACTTTTCTTTCCCCCTTTTGGGACTTTTTTTTCTAAAGGGGGAATAATGCCACCCACACGTAGTGGGTCGACTGCAAGAGCGGCTCTACCATCTGGAGGGAAGAAAGAAGATTTTGCGTCTCTCTTCTCGGCTCGAGAGCCAGCCACGACTGACGCATCGTCCTAGAGCTAGCTACCCGGTCGTTCAATATATCTCCCAGTACTTGTGACTCATCGTGACAATATGTAGAGCAAGCAGTGTGGTTAACACGTGTGATATCGCGTAACGAAAGGACATAATCACACCAGGTATCAAGACATGTGAATAGTGCAACGAGTGGTTGGTTCAAAGGCCCGCCAGGCAGAAAGCATCCGCGCATAATTGATGTCAACAGTGACAACGTCTCCAGCTGCGCAGGTGTGCGTGTTGTCTTACGGATGCGTATCGGTTAACTTGCCATTTCAGAAAACAAAAGAATGGCACATCGCAATATACGATAAACAACAATAGTGCTTCGAAACTGTACTTGCAGTGGACATTCCAGCGTTGTTTAAAAGGGCTAATTCTAGGTGTATGGACGCTCCTTTCTTTGCGGCATGGTTTAGTTGTCTACCAAAAAATGAAACTAAGTTAGCAGTTGAGATGTCCGTGCGAGTAGGACCTGATTGCGCTGTCACGTTCTTCTACTTTTGAAGGAAAAACTTGAGCCTCATGCAAGTTTTTCAGTGAATCATATTAATATCGTCTGTTGCTACGGGCTGATGAATGATGCCCTCACTATAAAAAATATACCATAGGAATACCACAAGAGACTTATCTTTTACAGCTTTCGGCTGTCCGGCAAGCCGAAGATGCCGCCTGGATCTAAGGACTTCGAGCGGTCACCCGAGGCACCGCCATCAAAATCGGTTGAGGGTGGGAAGGCACAGGGTTGATCCCCCCTTTCCCCCCTCGCCCGGAAGAAACTGGTGGGCTTCAAATAAAGTTGATTCATTCATTTGATTCCCCAATCCACAGAAAGTGTGTCAGATCCTATTACCTTCCACTGCACGTTGCAGTGTGAAGTTTCGTGCAATATAAGGACAAGAGACATAGACAGTGGCGCTTAAAAGTATTTTATCAATGCACAAGCGCTTGTCTAGCTGGTGACAATGCATTTGATATGTGATGATGACTAAGCAATATAGTAGCAGCACTATTCAACAAGTGTTTGGATTGTAGGGTGGCACGGCGTCTTCGATCGAACCGTGGAACTGGTATTCTCCCAGTGAACCGAAGTACACGTGTCGCAATAGCAGGTACCGATTGTAACCGACCCCACATTGTCCGGCGTAGTTGTCGTACTCGTTGAGGGTGACGAACACGCAGGGATTGCCGCCCGGTGGTCGATAGCCGCCGGAGTAGCGGGTGCGTATTGTGTAGACGATGTCGGTGAAGTAGAGGGTGGCGGCGTGGAGTGTCGAGGTACGCGACAAGGGACCCTTGTTCGCACTGTGCACAAAGCATGACTGCGAGGCGCCGAAAATCCTGCAGAAGCCAGGCTTGCCGCAGGCCTCGTAGACGGGAGCCCGCCGAAAGACGCGTCCCTGCTGCATCATGAACTGCTGCGTGGCCACGTCCATGTCGCCGTCGATCGCCAAGAAAGCCGCGAACTCGGCCGAGCATATCTGATCCCAGTGCAGCCCCGGCACGCTTTTTATGTAATCATTCAGAGCATTAGTGGTATGCTTGCTGGAAGCGTCGCAAACCTCGTAGAGGTGCGTCGCTCCGCTCGTGAGTTTCCGGTCGTCTGTGAGGAAGAAGTAGCTCACGGCGTCCTTGGAAGAGGACATGACACGTTCGATGGAAGCACCACCGTCCAGCATCGCCGTCACCATAGCCTGCGCCATGCCGTTGTTGTCGTAGGCTTGTCGAAGCGCGCGCAGGAGTGCCGCCACGGTTTCCTGGTCGTCCGGACTTCCGCAACGTGGTCCGGGGTCGACCCAGTTAACGGTGACACCGTCTAGGCGCAAGGCCCTCGTGACATCGACGACGTTCGCAGTGAGCCGGCTGAGGGTGATGGGGTCGCGGCCGAGTATCGAAAAGTGTGGACCATCTTCGGGGTAACCACCCAGTGCCAACAGAATCTTTACGTTTAAGTAGCCTAGCACGTCGGTGATGTTCCTGCGTTGATGAAGGCCGTAATCTTCGTCGAAGCTTGGCATCCGGCTGGTGATGTTTCCATTGTCAATGGCCACCGACCAATATATAACGTAATGACACAGTTCAAAGGGCATCGCCTGAAACGTGTAGTCGTAGTTATCACCTGTGGTGCTGTAGTTACGGCTCAGGGTGACCGCGCTGTTCCTGAAGAGGCAAAAGAAAGGCCTCGGCGTACGTCCCGATGAACCAAAAGTTTGATTGGAGCCAGTTGTTATCGGCCGTTCAGGTTCTTGTATCGTCACTGGTTTCAGGCAGGGTTCCGGCGTCGGTGACGCTGTACTAGACACTACCGGTCCTTCGGGCTTCTGCATGTTGTTGTTGACCAGGAAGGGCACCAGGAAGAACCAAACGGAGAAAATCAGAGGACAGGTCAGGGCCCCCCACAGTAACCACATCTGGAGACATATCCTCTCATCCGAGGGCGTCTGGGTACGTTCCTCGCGTTCTCTTTGCCGGAACTGGAGTTCCTGCGTTGCCGATACAGTTTGAGTTCTGGTGTCGGCAGACTGCGAGTGCTCTGGAGGCTTCAGCACAAGCAGAATCTCCCTTCCTTGCGGTGGCGTAGGAGACGCAGTGGTACTGGCCACTGAGGCCACTGCCATCGGCTCCTTCGTCACGCCGCCGCGGTCGGTGACCTGTATTGGTCCAGGTGACTGCCGTGAGATAGGTTGAGGTGTACTGGAGGCACTTTCATCGGACGAGGTCTCTTCCATAGCGGTGGCAGCACCTTGTAAGGATCTGTAGGAGCTTTGTGGTCGGTGCTGCTTCTCGTCGAGGCGAGGTTTCTTCTTCTTTGTGGAAATATAAATGCACGTGCCGCAAGGCTACGTCTAAAAACTCGTGGTTTGGAAAAAAATTTAACTTCTTTTGTGCAGGTTGGCTTGGACTGTTGCCACTTCTTTTTGTGAAATTTTCAAAAAAATACATTGACACAATTACAAGATCAAATACATTATCCTGGCATATTTCGGTGCAATAAATAATGTACTTCATGATCTATCTTTGATGTAGCCCCTCTACTGCGAGAGGTAGTTGGTATATCGGGCTGCAGTAAGAGGAACAGAAATTATCGACTGGCTTTGGGAACGACTGTAGCCAGATCGCCCTTTTTATTTGTTTTTTTTATCTGGCATATACGTTTTCTTTTTTTATTGTTTTTGTTTTTCTGTAAACCCTCTTTTTGGCCCTTATTTCACCCCACCCAAGCACTGGGTAGCAAACGTAAGGCTAATATCTGGTTCATTTCTCACCCTTTCTCTTTATTCCTCCCTCTTTAAGGAGCCATTTTGAATACATGAAACTATGATTGTATTAAGATTGTATTACATATTGGGTGGTTGATTACATTACTTGAGTTCAGTTGGCTAAACTACGTAGTCAAAGCAGGGAGGACCTTGTCACATTGACTAACTAACGACTCATGGAAAATTCAAGGCAGCTTCACTGACTTAAGTCCCGAAGGCTAATAATTGAACAGTTGAGCAGTATTTGATTTCTTGAAGTTGCTCATAGCCTTCGGTGTAGTGGAGGTAAGTAGCGGGGCTCGTCCAATTTCTGTGGCACATATCCGGCAGCTGCTGCTTGGCAAACGGTGATGATAATGATGTCCTCTTCCTGGCGGTGCTCTCCAACAAAGGGGATGGGCCAATAAGCTGGCCCAAGTGGTCGAAATTTTTAGAGCCCTTCATTACGGCGTTCCTCATAATTGCAACTTGGTTTTAGATAAGAAGCAGCTTAGGTGGCCGTAACCATGGGTTTCCTGATTATATATGCTAAGGGGAACTTCGAGCCTTGAGCGTGACCGCAGAAGTGTACACACTGGCAACACTGTTGTACACGCCGCCCATCGCCATAGGACAAGCCGCGAGCAGAAGGAGCGAGCTCCTAGGAATACATAAGAAACGGAGAAATCATGGAAGGAAACTGAATAGAGGAAGAGACAATGAAAATATTTGCAGAACTTAGCAAAACAGCAACAGCCAGGACTTCATAAGCGCCCTTCAGCTTCGCTGTCTCTTTATCACGGAGCCTCCGGTGCAAGCTGTGACTTTATTTATTTATTTATTTATTTATTTATTTATTTATTTATATATTTATTTATTCATTCATTCATTTATGCCTATCTTGAATTTACACTCACAGAGAACGCTAATTTCTTGCTCCTAACCAACGACGCCAACGCCCGCACCGCTATTTCCGCGCAACGTGTCATTTAACGCTCTCGCTTTGAAACTTACGTGTGAGATCAACATCAATAAGCTAAGAATATAGAATATAGAACTTCCGCACATTGTTGGCGTGTTGCTTCTACAAAGAGCGCAGCGCAGTCGCCGAGCATGCTGAGACGTTGGATCACCAGATCAATTTCGAAGCGACGGCCATCCTTGAAAGCGAGCCGAACTGGAGGAGAAGTTTGTTACTCGAGTCGTGGCACATACAGAGGACAGCCCATAACATCAAGCGCTCTCTTGAAACCCTTCCCTCAGTGTATACACACGGACTGCGCTCCATGGCAAAACGAGAGAGAGAGAGGGGTCATTATCCCCCGCGAGTGCTTTGAAGACGCCGCTGCTACGTAGCCTCAGCAGTCACTCCTGAGGAAGGAACCAAGTCGGTTTCAAAACGTCGGGTTTCTTCAAAACTTTTGGTTGGAGTCTAAATCATCTCCCATGTTCAGGCTTGTGCGTGTAATAATTTGCGTTGTTTGCTAACAGTCTGAACACTGCATCAGGAGCGTGCAGTTATTAATATTATTGATATTGTTATATTACTGTGAATAACTTATTATAGACTTTCATCCCTTTTCTTCAAAAATGTATATTTGTTGTGTTAGGGGCATAGTACATTGCTTACAGTCATTGTATTTAAATTGACATTTCTTAAGGGGCCCCCAGGCACCTGCAAGATTACGCCTATACAAACAGTGTAAACAAAATTTTCTTTGAGAAAAATCGTGGGCGATTATAACGTTAAACTATTCCTCGTTGCTTCGTTTCGAAATGGTCGTTAGCTGTATACGATTGGTGTAAACAGTCTTTGTCATGCACACAGCACTAGCTTGTTACGTGAGGCAACAAATGACGCGAAACTGATCCGTTGCGTGATGACCACTTATGCACGACTACATAAAAAAATAGAAGAGTTACCTATTTTCGATACCGCGTATTGTTTGCCATTGCTTCTTCAGCATTTAATATTTTCTGTAGGCCACAAAAACCGCTGCCTCTTACATAACGTCACAAAGCCGGAGAGCATCTCCTTCTAAATGTAATTGCAGTAGGCTAGCTGTCAAGCACATATGCAGCGGCTACTTATAGCAACTGACCAAATGGCTTATGAGTATAATAAAATATTTCCACTTGCAGTATAACGTTGTTTAGTAACTTGTGTGCGTATGAATCTCTGCAGGCTGATGCTTGCTGAGAGAAAGAGGAATAGGGAGAATAAGCAGCGCTGCACTTTTGTCCTTATTTTTTGTTCGAGATGTATTTTGAGCAGTATAAGACAAATCAAGTTAAGTGAAAACCAACTAGCCCGACTCCTAACTAAGCCTCCATAGTACTAAAAACCAAGGTTTTTCACCTTCTCCCTGGTCCGATGGGGTAAGTGGTGGGGCAATCTTATAAGCTTAGCTTGCCACTGAGCTCGAGTCCACTTCTTTATTCGTGGGCACTTTGCAAGCTGCCGCTATGGCTCCAAGTTACCATAAGCAAGGCTGATCAGGTTTTTCAGAGACTAAAGGGGAAACATTTTTTGGCGTTTCTGTAGGGGAAAATTTAAACATCAAAAACGATTCGTCACACTCATCGGCTATACAACAACTTCAACAGAGAAGCGGTGATGACATAACCTTTTCGAAGAAAACTACTTTCCGTAAGCAGCGAAGGCTTTGACCGGTTTATGAAAAGTTTGCCCGTTCCCATTCGTAATTGTATCAACAAGTAACAGCAGAATAAAAGCATGTACAAGTAATGTAACATCATAAGGCCCCTGTTCAGCGCTTGCCTGCTCAGCTATACTGCAGCACCAGGCGCGAAAGCGTCGCATAGGCGACCCGCGCCGCGAAGACCCTAAAGGAAAATCATTAATGGGGAAATGTTGCCGAATTTTCTTTATGTTGGAACATTGCTTCGTGACACTTTCATTCTCCCGTAAGAACGAAATTGAGTGATTACTGTTTTGACGGAAAACTTCGCCTTACTTGTTGGTTATTCCCAGCGTCCAGCCAAGAGTGACCATTGTCGAAAAGGCGGAGGGGGTGTGGGTGCTGGGCCCTCCAGCTCTTCTACATTTTCAAGATATTCAGTCACTTATGACTCAACACTAGAAAAATCTGGGAAAGGACGTTCTACGCAATAGCCTTCATCTCAAGTGTGCCTGTCGATTGACGCTGGTCTTCCAGCAAATCAAAACGAATGTCCACTTAACGTTGGTAACAATTTCTCTTCTGTGTAAACGCGGCGAGATCACTCCACTACATCAAGACGTTGATTACATACACATGAGCTTCATGGAATTTCGGGTCACCCACTTCGGCTCATTTGTAAACAATCCCGAAATATCAGCTTCCACCTAGATTGATAAGAAAAAACATGAAATTTCTAAGAAATGCTGTTATACATAGAAGCAGTATTCCTTAAGATACTTTTGGTCAGGCGCTAATGAATGAAGATTTTTCAACGCATTCTATGGTTGACAAAATTACGCCCGTTTCAAAAACAGTGATAAAATGCGTGTAATTATCGATTCATACCGCTGACATGAATCACGTGCAAAATCCTCCAGCACATATTCACAACTGTTGGGCCACATCTAGATACTTAACACCTTTTTTGACTAACCAGCACGTGATTAATAAAAAGTTTCTTGTGGAAAAGTCAACTACTAGAGCTTACTAAAGAACGGCAACACAGTAAGCACAAAAACGCTAATGCTGGACAAACATAGGAACCTAGAAATTATTGAATGGCGCGTTTCGCAAACCGATCTACAACTTTCTAATTGGAAACAGTCGTCCTGCTCTGCTACTTCTTTGGTTGATCAATGAATTTTGCCTAGTTTAAAGGCAATGGGACAGAACACAGAAAAATATTACTTGTTTCAACCCACTGCAGTCAGCAACATTCCATCGCTCACGTCGTGACGTGGGGCACATTTTTAGGTCGGTCCCCATGTACATATAATCCATCCATTCCTAACCATGTGAAGTTACTTGCTCAACAAATAATGAGAGGCTTTCACCTTCAAATGTACAAAAACGAGACCTCAGCCACACCAATAAGCTCGAGCGGTACCTTGCGAACTGTGCAATATGATTGACGCCAGGACGGCATTGAATGTAATAAGAAAACAGTGACACGTAACGCTGCGTACATTTACCTAGTCGTTGATTACCAACCTTTCCTTTTCCTTTCTTTCCTCTGTTTTTTCCCTCCTCCAGAATGAGGCGTTGTGCCCCTCCAGATACCAGTTGCCAGCTTGCTTTCTTCCTCTTTTCTCTGTGTCCTTGTGTATCCGTGTATGCAAATCAAATAAATAAATGAACCAACCCTGCCTTCCCCACTCCCGCAGAAAAACCTCTATCAGGTACGTGACGTAGATATTGAGGAAAACCACCTACTAACCACCACTTCATTAAAAGTAAATATAAGGTGCAAATAACTTAAAATAGCTGATCAATAAGGGAAACAAATAAGTAAGCACATAAACGAGCAAATAAAAAGGATAAATTATTCAACAAAGTGCCTTTATGCTTTCGGAAAAGGAGCATACGATGAAGATAAAAGTTATAGAAAAAAATGTGGCAAAAAATAATGAGTCTGTGAAATAAATAAACCAGTGTACTACGCAGCTTCAGTCACTTATTTATGTTTACACAGGCGAATGGCTCATGGTATATTTTTGGACTGCCATTGTCAAAGGCCTCCATTTGTTCGTGTCTTTGCACTTGTGTGCGCGTAAAGGCGGGCATATGACTAAGTGAGAGCGGTAGGGCTGAAATGTCGGGAAATGTCAACGCTGTTGTTTCAAACTAAAATGCCGACATTTGTGAAGTCGACGACAAACAAAGTACGAAAGTTGTTGCGCTGTGTATTATCCGTATTACAATGTACCATGTAACTGAGGTTGTTACTCTCTAGTGTACCGTATAGCGCGAAAAACGTCGACTAAGTGTTTTCGTATTTGATACAAAAGCATGTACAAAGATTGAATAAACTTCACTGTGGTGCCAAATACACTTCTTTACAAAGGGGGAAGCTGCAGAGAAGAAAGGGAGCGTCGACGCTCTTCGTCTGTTCCCCACTTTTTCGCGAAATGTATTTCGCGCCATCGTCAAGTGCACTTAAGCAGTGTAAGCCCGAACTCGCTCAAAAAGATGTCCTTGAAGTATATTGACAGGAACATGTACTGGGTTTATGGCTGTTGCGTGGCTAGTGTCGTCATCATTACTTGCGCGTGTCGAAGGATTTGGTCTGCAGGAAGACGACGACGAACTCACGCTGCTCGATCGAAGCTGTTCCGCTGTTTGCTACAGTGTTACTTGCACTGATTTCACTACCGTGACAGACTGGTGGAGCTGCTGGGTATAATCCCAATTCGCTAGATTTAACTCAAGCTGCTTCATCCTTCTGCCACCATTTCAACAGTTCCGGAGGAAAACCTGTCACTACGCTTCAGCCGCCGCTTGCTAGGACTACCTCCTGAATTTCGTTACTTAAGCTCGGCAAGAATGACCACCACAATGGCAAGTCAGACGCAAGAGAGCAACGTAGAGCAACTCACATCCACCCCAACCGTCGTCTACACAGCACGTTCCCCGAAGCCGTTTCATGGTGATGTATTTGAGGACATAGATGACTGGCTAGACCACTTCGATCGGGTCGCAGCCGCCAACGAATCCAAGAAGCTTCGCAACGTCTATTTATCACTTAGACTATGCTCCCATCTGGTATAAGAACCATGAGCCGTCCATTACCAACTGGCAAGAATTTTAGTGACAGCTATGCCAGGCATTCAGAAATCCCGAAAGGAAAGAAAAAGCCAAGCAGGTTCTGAAGAGCCGGGTTCAGAAGCCAAATGAAAACGTGGCTAAGTTTGTCGAAGACACGTCACGCTTGTTTAAGCGCGCTGACCCAGGGATGGATGAAACAAGAAAAGTTCGGCTTTCCTGCGAGGTGCCAAGGAGCATATTTTCGCTGGACTCATACGCAGCCCCCAACCACTGTCGATGGGTTCATCGTGGAAGCTACTACCATGGAACGGGCAGTTCAGCAACGCTCTCTACAGTACGACCACCAAGCTTCTGTCACCGCGGTGTCACCTTTAACCTGTGGACCAGACTTATCAGCACTCCGCGAGCTTTTGCGGAGCCGCGAGGAGCTCGAAAAAGTTCGTCTCACTTCTACTCACTTAAGTGGGACGATTCTGTCAGACATTATTCGCGATGAACTCAGGAATGTGACCCAACCATTACTCCCAATACTTGCGGAAGCTCCTGCTCTGTCTTACGCTGAAGCATTGAGGAGTCCTCAACCTTCTACCGGACGCCAACCACCCCCTACTTTCTTACCATCACACCGTCAACTCGCACCTGCAAATAACTACGAAAGCACTTTCCAGTATGACGTTCCATGTGAAGTCACCCGTAAATATGACGTGTGGCGCACCTCTGACAACAGACTCTTTGCTACCACTGCGGGGAAGCGGGACATCTGTACCACCAGTGTGTGCGTATCGCAGGATGGGCCTTCAGGAGTTTCACTAACGGGAGCGTCCTCGCGAGATTCAACAATACCTAGCAGCACAGCAGCCGTTTCTTCCTGCGCAAAGCCACCGGGCACAGTAACCCTCTCCTCGACGCCTCGGCTCGCCTATAGTCGTTACGTCACGTTCTCTGGTGTACGAAACAGGTTCCCAAAACCAGGCCCACGCCAGGAAAACTGAAGCCAATGGCCTCCTGGGGTTGGGCCGCTGTTGACCGAACTGACAAACATCCTCCGTCACGACAGGTTAACGACGCCGATATCTCTGTCACGAAATTTTCTGAACGCGACGCAGCAATTTCCGCAGATATTTCTATAACCGTCGACAATCACTCGACAACCGCACTCTTGAATACTGGCGTCGATTACTTCGTTATAAGTGGTGACTTCGCGGCTGCTCTCCGAAAAGTGGTGACGCCATAAAACGGTCCGCAGCTCCGTACCACGGGTAGTCATCTAGAGACGCCAGTTGGGAGGTGCACTGCCCGAGTACATGTTGGTGCTTCGATTTTCAGTGGGACTTTCGTCGTACTCCGGGAATGCTTCAGGCAGGTCATCTTAGGATTAAACTTCCTTCGAGAATATGGGGTTATTATATATCTCCGAGATTTGCTGGTGACATTTTCACGTAACAAACATTCTCAGGATTGTGAATCACGTATGATGGCGTTGCGTGTACCTGAGGATTCAGTGACACTACCGCCCCGTTCCAGTGTTCTGGTTAACGTGCTGAGTGACATCAACTGAACGGCTCTTGAAGTTGTGGAAGGCAATGTGTCTATGCTCATGCCTCGTCAAGTATGCGTCACCCATGGTCTCATAGAACTGACACATGAGCCTGCAAACATTCTACTAACGAACTTCAGTCATGAATGCCAGCCCTTCATGAGGCAGTGTTTCATCGCTTACTTCGAAGAAATGGGAGACTCGAAAGCCAGCTTATCACTCACGCAAATCTCTTTCGGTCCTCGCTACGGCAGTGTCCGGTCAAGCTTTATGTGAACTGCACACTGTCAACTACACAGCAAGAGACTCTTCGCTCCCTCCTGCTTTCCTTCAGTGATTGCTTTGCCACGACGTCCAAAATCAAACAGACACCCATCGCAAAGCACAGATACATAACAAATCCCAGCGAAAGGCCTATTTGACAACATTCTTAACGAGTTTCCCGCAGAGAACAAGACGCCATCCACGACAAGCACAACAAATGCTTGCTGACGACATCATTCAGCCATCTACAAGCCCATCGGCATCACCTGTTGTGTTGGTGATGAATAAAAACGGCACATTGAGTTTCTGTGTTGTATATCGCAAAATGAACACCGTGATAAAGAAAGACGTTATCCGCTTCCCCGCATCGATGACTTACTTGACCGCCTTAGAAACAGCCGGTATTTTTCATCCATGGATCTACGCAGTGGTTATTGGCCAATTGAGGTCGATGAGCGTGACCGGAAAAAGACCACCTTCATTACTCCTCACGGGCTCTTTGAATTCAAGGTGATTCCTCTTGGACTGTGCTCTGCTCCCGCGACTTTTCAACGAATGATGGACAAAGTTTTTATCCAGCCTCAAGTGGCAATCGTGTCTTTTCTATTTAGATGACGTCGTCGTTCTTTCATCGACAATCGAGCAGCTCCTTCAGCGTCTACGTGCAGTACCTGAGGCACTATGAACAGCTGGACTGTCGCTCAAACCCGAAAAATGCCACCTGGGCCACGAAAAGCTCAAGTTTCTGGGCCATGTCATCAACGGGGACGGAATTCGCCCAGACCCCGACAAAACACTGGCTGTCACTGCTTTCCCAACTCCGACGAACAAACACGACATACGCCGTTTTCTGGACCTTTGTGCGTATTATTGTCGCTTCGTTCGGAACTTTTCCAAAATAGCGGAACCCTTAAACCAACTCACGAGAGACAACGTTGCTTTTGTGTGGGCCCCAGAACAAAACGAAGCTTTTTGCGAGCTACGACGACACCTTGAGACTCCTCTAATCTTGGTTCATTTCGACGAAAATGCCGACACTGAAGTGCATGCAGATGTAAGTAATGTCGGCCTCGGAGCCGTCCTTGTGCAATGGCAGGAAGGTATCGAGCGAGTGATCGCCTACGCTAGTCAAACGTTGTCATTGACTGAAACAAACTATTCCACCACAGAAAAGGAATGCCTAGCTGTCGTGTGGGCTATATAGCCAAATTCCAACCGTATTTGTATGGGCGACCGTTCAAAGTAGTCATCGACCACCATTCTTTGTGCTGGCTTGCCGGCCTCAAGGAACACTCAGGCTGCCTAGCTCGATGGAGTCTCCGCTTACAAGAATTTGCCATTATGGTGGTTTACAAGTCAGGACGCAAGCACACTGATGCCGACTGCCTACCACGTGCCCCAGTCGAGTCGATTCCTCCTTACCAAACTGACGACAAAAGTTTCCTCATGGCCGTCACAGCCTCCGACTTGGCTCGAATACGGCGTGATGACACAGAACTTCGCCCGACCATCGACTACCCCGAGGACAAGCTTGAACAGCCACCACGAACTTTCAGGCGCACGATTTCATCATTTTTCCTTCGTGAAGACGTCCTTTACAAGCGGAGCTTTGATCCCACCTCTCGAACCGCCCTACTTGTCATACCATCTGTGATGCGAGACGACATCCTTAAGGTGTGCTATGACGAACCATCTTCTGGGCATTTAGGGTTCACCCGTACTCTGGCTCGTATCTGCCACACGTGCTACTGGCCCAAACTGTCTCGTACCGTCAAGCACTGCATCGAAACCTGCCGAGAGTGCCAGCGTCTCAAGACTCCGCCCGTGAAACCTGCTGGTCTTTTACACCCTGTGGAGCCACCCCGAGAACTGTTTCAACAAGTTGGCATGGACATGCTAGGTCAATTTCCGAAATCTTCAGCGGGGAATCGCGGGATAATAGTTGCGACTGACTATTTAACCCGTTGCTGAGAAACACGAGCACTCCAGCGCGGTACGGCAAGTGATGTCATGGCAAGTAATGTCACTTGCCTCATTCATGCTATCGTCCACCGCCATGGTACACCGGCCGTGGTTCTAATAGACAGAGGTACGGCCTTCACTGCCCAACTGCTATAAGAAGTGATGACACTCAGTGGCACCACACATCGCCGAACGACAGCTTACCATTCACAAGCTAACAGATTAACAGATGGGCTCAATAAGACCATCACAGACCTGCTTTCCGTGTATGTTGACGTGGACCATAGGAACTGGGACAGTGTCCTCCCTTTCTCCCTTTCGTAACTTTCGCATATAACACCGCCATGCAAGAAACTACAGGATTTACACCTTTCCGCCTGCTTCACGGCCGCGAAGTTACTACGATGTTCGACGCCATGCTTTTACCTGACGTCTTTAAGAACACTACCGAAAATGCTGACCAGTATGCGCAGCGCGCCGAAGAAGCTCGACAACTAGCTCGGTTGCGCATTCGCTCTCAGCAACAACACGATGCTCATAGCTCCAACCTTCGTGACAGAGAAGTCACTTACCACCCCGCAGAAAAAAAATATGGCTCTAGAGTCCCGTACGCCAACGCGGCTGCTCTGAAAAACTCTTGCGTCGTTAGTTCTCTCCTTACCGGGTTCTTCAGCGCCTCAGTGATGTAAACTACGAAGTTATCGCAGAGCCCAGCGTGCGGTCCTCCCGTCGTGCACGGTGCCCAGCCGGACATCGTCCATGTGGCTAGGATGAAGCCGTATTACTCGCGCTGAAGACTTGCTCTTGCCTTCAGACATCTGAAAGCATCGAGTCGATACTTTTCGAGAGGTGGAGTAATGACTCGAGAATGTACTGGGTTTCTGGCTGTTACGTGGCTAGTGTCATCATTACTTGTGCGTGTCGAAGGATTTGGTCTGCAGAATGACGACGACGAACTCGTGCTGCTCGATCTAAGCTGTTCCTCTGTTTGCTACAGTGTTACTTGCACTGATTTTATTACCGTGCCAATAGGCAAAATGTCACACTTACAATCTTAACTTGTTAATTTGGGTTTTGCAGGGCCGTGAACAAATGTGCGAGTTAACCAAATCCCAAATTATCGAAAGTATCAAGAGCGTGTTACATCAATGCACTTTCTTTCCTTCCGTCTTTCTTTCTTGCTTTCTTTCCTGTTTTTGTAAATACGTGAATTCTGTATTTATTCTTCGCAAGAGCTGCGTTAAAACTGATATTTTTGTTAGTATACAGCTCCATTCTCAATGCCACCTAAGTGTTTATTTAGCCCGAAGCATGCTCTGCATCCCTCCTTTATTACGTACCGATACCATGCACCACTACGCCCTCATGGCGATAGTTCTTTAACAGCTAAAATAGCCGGCAGGTGCCAGTCGATCCGTCGTGAGGCAGCAAAGGTGTTTTGTGCCAGCATATCAACCAAGGCTGAAATTTCTTCCTCTAGCAGCTTCCGGCATGATTTTTGTCATTGGGCACACATGGCATTGAATTAACGCTAAATGCAGGATCCTCGTATGGACAACACTGGGGTCCCTCCCCAATAAGGATGGCGAGGCGGACACCTCGTATACCGCCCCGCCACGGTGGTCTAGTGGCTAAGGTACTCGGCTGCTGACCCGCAGGTCGCGGGTTCAAATCCCGGCTGTGGCGGCTGCATTTCCGATGGAGGCGGAAATGTTGTAGGCCCGTGTACTCAGATTTGGGTTCCCGTTAAAGAACCCCAGGTGGTCAAAATTTCCGGAGCCCACCACTACGGTGTCTCTCATATTCATATGGTAGTTTTGGGACGTTAAACCCCACAAATCAATCATCACCTCGTATACCTGTTGTATACGAACACCGTTGTTCTTTTGCGTCGCACATTTGCGGAGCCTCACGCTAGGGTCGCTGCGAGAATCGTCCGCATTAACATGGTTGCGGCCATGTGCCCAGATGTGCGCAGAGCAGCCACTCTTCCTAGTCACCTAATAGGCGGGGCGCAAAGCGGCCCCCACTCATTTACATATTACGGGAAGGACGGGGGGGGAGGAGTCGGCGACTCGGGGAGGAGACGCCAAGTCAACCTCCTACAGTCACATAATATGGAGCCCCCCAGCCCCCTTCGGGAGAAAAAACACGCCTATGGTAGAGTATACTGGAAGTGTTCTTCTTCTAGTACACTGTACCTATAGTCATGTGACAGAATTAACGACAGTTGGGCACCATTTAACAATCCATACGCTGGCTTGGACCAGTTGGGTTAAGACTACCAGCAGCAGCCAACGGCACAAAACACGCTGGTGTAGGCTAATGGCTCTCGTGTCTTCGTGGCTGTCTTAGTAGTTGAACTGAATTTTCCGACTTAACAGAAGTAACGAAGGTCCAGTTAACAAGATTTTACTGCATATGGTGTGTCTCATTTCTTCTTTTTGACCTTAGCACATGGCAAACACCCATTGGAGGGGATTGGCCGAGTAGAGGGGTGAATTCTTCCCGAAATTGCTGCGTTATGTAATTTTCACGTCCAATAGCTAATAATTGTTGGTTGGTTCGTTGGTTCCTCAACACCTTGGCGCAACCCACCTAGGGGGATAGGCCATGAATGGGACGGTGCCTTGCTTTTTAAATTAATTCACTTCTTGAAAGAGAGGGTTGGATTAATTAGGTAATATAGGTAATAATAGAATAATAATAATTGTAATTAACTGCTGATTTTTTTCTTCTTCTCGTCATCTCATGGCTCATACCCAATGCCGGGGATTGGCCGAGCGTTAGGTGAATTTAGGTGTCATCGAGCGAGCTTCGTCTTCGTTCTGAAAATGTCACCTTTGTGATAATTGAGTCAGTTTTCGTTCGCGGTCAACGCCAATTTTTCGCTCACAACCAACAATGCCGCCACCAACATCAACACCAACGCCGACACCAAAATTTCTGTGAAACAAGCTTTGTAACGCCATTGCGTTAAATGCACGAGATTTGGCCACAGCACTAGAACATAAATATCGAGAAATGTCAACTTTGCTGTCTCAAATTAAAATGCCAGCTATTGTGATGAATACAACGAATTACGCTTTGGGTTTGAGCCGCGTGTCATTGACATCACGGGTGACGTTCGTTACTCAATTGGATTATAAGTTATTGAAAGCATAACTTCCCTAGAACTTCGGTGTATGCCAAAACGTTGTTTTCATGCTTTACGAAAGAGCAAATGCGAAATGTCGATAAATATTGTTATTGATGGTATGTGACCTTTAAATGACCAGTCAACAGGCTCCGACAATGTTTTACACCCTTCAAAGAAGCTTAGAAGTTCGAGGAGTAGACAGGGCTGATCTCGTTTTGCGAATATTTTAGCACTGTGCGGCACGCGGAGCCTTCATTTCGAAAAACTATTCCCGCACTCCTTTCCTACGCCTGACCAATACTCATTGCACACGCAGTGACGCAAAGTCACCAATCGGCGAATTGGCGTAGAACGCAGCTCGTCGATTGGTCTCGACCAGTCATGAGGGAGGAGGGGGCGAGGCCATGCGAAATTTCGAAACCGGCTGATACCGATGTTCTAACTACTCTAAGTTACTTAATATAGCACGCATTCGCGAAATTAATGCGCCATCATGTTCACACAGCAAATGTGCGCATATTTTTATAACAGTTTTAGCACCTCGGGGTTGTTTACTGTCCGTTTAGGCCATTCATCGAGCAAACTTTGTTTTCGGTCTCAAATGTTACCCTTGTGGTCTTCTTACTCAAAAAATGAAGTCTGGGGAGCAGCGAATCATGTAGGAAAAAGGGCTTCAGCTCCTCTACTTGTTTGTTTGTTTGTTTGCTTGTTTTTTTGTTATCTGGCAGGCTCGCCAGATACAGCAGGCTCAGGTCGTGGTGGGAAATCATAATTGTTGGGCCGGACGTCGTCACGCAGGCAAAACTCACGCCGTCAACAAAATCGCGCCACGTGACCCGCAATTTCACAGGCGAAGCATATGGAGCGGTTGTCTTGAGTGCGCCAAGGGTTCTGAAAGCATGGAGGTAGTGGTCGGCAGAAAGGACGGGCAGCCTGGTACATATGCTCAGTCAGTACGACAAAGGGACGCGTGGACGTAGGCGTTCGCGACAAAGAAATGTGGCCGTTCGTGACAGGCGGACGTCGGGTTCCGTTCAGTGCTTCGGCATATGTCAATGGAGCAGCCACAGGTAGTGCGTGAGCTGCTGGTAGCGCCTCGGAAACTAGCTCCTGGACTACTTGCTGTATTGATGGCGCTACAGTAGATCGTAGATTGGGCACCTTCGGAGGTATAAGGCATGAGGGACAACTGGCGTGCGACCTCCTCTCGTACAAAATGCTTGATCTCGAGAAGCAAAGTGGCGTTGTCTATAGCAGTGCCAGCCGACGTTAAAGCGGAGATTGTTGCACATGGCGCGCTGGCACGACGAGTGGTGTCACGCTGTTTCCGGAGCTCATCATAGCTCTGACAAAGTTGGATCACTTCCGCTACCGTTTGGGGGCTCTTGGCGACAACCATCTGAAACGCATCGTCAGTCCCGCCTTTCAAGATGTGTTTGATTTTCTCGGCTTCTGTCATGGCCGAGTTGACACGCCGGCAAAGGTCGACCACATCTTCGATATAACTGGTGTAATTCTCACCATTCTGCTGAGCCCTAGTACGCAAGCGCTGTTCGGCCCGTAGTTTGCGAAGCGCTGGACGGCCAAACAAGTCCGCAAACGCCGTTCCGAAGGCCGACCAGGGGGGAGGTCTCTCTCGTGATTACGGTACCACTGACTGGCGACGTCGGTCAAATAAAATTGGTTGACAGTAAGCTTGTGCGCATCGTCCCACTTGTTGTGCTTGCTCAGCCGGTCGTATTCGTCGAGCCAATGTTCCACGTCCTTGTCATCGGTTCCACTGAAGGACGGCGGATCGCGTTGCCGAAAGGAGCCGAGACAGACAGGAGCTGCAGTAGTTGGAGCCGAGGCGGCCGCCTGTTGATTGTCGTCCGTGAACATCGTAGGAACTGGAGGCAAAGTACGGTTTCGCAATTTGAGGATTAGGCGTTGCCGAGCACCGCCAACAATTAAAACGAGTCGTTTTAGAGTGGCACTCCTTTATAAAACAGGAGAGTGGTCACGACACGTCAAGTGGTAATGGCGGAACCAGCCTGGGTACCCAGCCAACCAAACGTCGGCTTCTTCACCGACTGAGTGATATCCCCTGCCTTTCTGAGTAGCACTTATTTTGATGATGATGATGATATGTGGGGTTTAACGTCCCGAAACCACCATATGATTTTGAGAGACGCCTTAGTGGAGGGCTCCGGAAATTTCGACCACCTGGGGTTACTTAACGTGCACCGAAATCTGAGCACACGGGCCTACAACATTTCCACCTCCATCGGAAATGCTGCAGCCGCAGCCGGGATTCGATCCCGCGACCTGCGGGTCAGCAGCCGAGTACCTTAGCCACAAGACCACCGCGGCGGGGCAGCACTCTTCTTCTTTACTACAGCTTGTTCGTTTGTTTGTTTGTTTGCTTATTTATTTGTTTGTTTGTTGCCTGTCAAGTCTCACACATATCCACTCTGGGGGATCGGCCAAGAAATCCTCCTTTTCTACTTCTTCCCAACAAGCCCACTTACAGCTCCCTACGGCATGTAAGAAAGAGTTTCTCCGCTCCACTAAGGTCTTCGGTTATTTGCTGGGCCAACTGCAGCCTTTTCCATCTTCAATGGACCGGTGACGAGCAGTGGGATATCACCCAATTTTCGTGTGCTTTACCAGGTCGTGAACACGTTACTACTACGTCACAAATTGGTCGACATTGCATCGTCTTGGCATCCATGATAGGATTACGTCATCACGTGAAATGAACTTCATGAAGCACTGTGACTACATGACGCACCGTAATGACGGTATACGCCGACACGCCGAGCCCGTAATGTGTTTTGCAGCGGAAAGCAATATGTCTGGGGAGGGCTAGGAGGGAGATAGTCTTAAAGTTTGTCCGTGCTTGCTAGATAGAGGGTTGGTTGGTTGCTTGCTTTGTTCCTTGAAATCCCGGCGCGACCCACTACGGGCGATCGGCCATGAAACGGTTGGTACCTTATTTTAGAGATAAGATTGTGTTACCAGCCGAGTACGTTAAGATATGATGCTTTACGAAAGAACTCATTGGTAAAACATGCATTAATGTAGAATAAAGGAAGGAAAGAAAAATAAACCTCAACCAGCTAGTAGGGTTGAAAATGAAGTTAATTGAGACCTAAGCTTAACATTCAATTCGTTTTTTCTTCCTTTCGGGGAGGATTTATGGATTGTCCTCGTATTCCAGTTTTTTTGTTTGTTTGTGTGTGTGTGTGTGTGTGTGTGTGTGTGTGTGTGTGTGTGTGTGTGTGTGTGTGTGTGTTGTGTGTTTTCTAACAAAAATACTACCTAGGTACCTAGAGTTGAGAGGCCTTTGGGATCGCCTATAGACTCGATGCGCCCTCTAGTCTGTTCGTGGATTCGTCCATACCTCTTCTCTTCCTCTGTCTTTATTTTTTGGTCTCTTTACCTGTTACCCTAGTGCAGCGTGTCAAACGTAGGTGCGTCCGGTCAACCTTCCAGCCCTTCCTTGCCTTTGACTCTCCTTCTTTTACTCTATCGCTCTTTGACGGGGAACAATTATACCCGTTAGAATAAAAATCGTGATAAGCTTTCATTTTGTATTTACATAGTGTTACCTTTCAAATCAACCAGCCTAGTTGTCTTTCTCGCGCTTCTTTTTCTCCACAAGGGTATTCCTTGTTTCAGTAGTTTCTTGTTCAGCTGTATACTTTTGTTAATCTAGAATTGCCTTTTTGTACTAGACTAGATAATAGCCGAAAAGGCCATTGGTTCAAATACGCTTTTCTGCATTTCATTTTGACGTTGTAGAATAAAAGCATTCATTCATGATAATCCTGATGGATCTCTACGTAACAGTGCCAACAAGGACATGACATTAGTGCCTCAATCCTTGATATATCCTAACTTATGCAATCCAATATATTCTGAGTCTTTCGCTGCGCAGTTATTCATCGTCCACAAATACACGGCATCTTATCACGATTTCTTTCCACAAACTGCGCCATAATCTAGGGGTGCTTTTAACAAGTTGGTTCCGGCTGCATTTTTCTCTTAAGCCTTTCGCCACCTTGTGGAATTTACAAAACCGATTCACTGCGTTCTGCTTTCATAGTTCCTTAACTTGTTCAAGTATTATTTTAGATGCGGAAGCATCTTATACTCGCGCCTTGTAGTGCGCCGTCCGCACCGCTTCTCGTACATTCGACAGCTGACGCGCGCGCATGCGCCGTCGCGCCGTCGCCCACCATCTGTGCCGCGCGCGCTTCTCTTTCGAGAACATTCGACAGCTGACAGCGCATGCGCCGTCGCGCCGTCGCCATCTGTGCCGCGCGCGCGCTTCTCCTTCGAGAACATTCGACAGCTGACAGCGCATGCGCCGTCGCGCTGTATATATACTCAAGGTCGGCGCTCGCTCGCTCAGTTGCCGCTCGTCGGTTGGTTTGTACGGCGCGTCGACGTCCAAGGTCGCGGTGAAATGAATTCCAACGAATCCACAAACACAATGATCGACGTCCCTTCGACCAGCGCCGTCCTTTCGCATACGTGTGTACGTGTTCACTCATTTAACACCCCCTCCTACAACCACGTTAACCAATTTAGCCATCGACCCAAGTAAGTCGCAATTTAACACCCCATTTCACAACCTCGTTAACCAATTTAGCCATCGACCCAAGTAAGTCGCACTTTAACACCCCGTTAACCAATTATATGCTCCGCATCCTCCTCAGTATTCCCCCGAGGGAAGCTGCGGGCAATTTTTTAACATACTGCTAACTACGTCAGTAATGACCTTCCATCTATAAATCTATTTCCCGCTTTTTTTCGCTTAATGCTCCGAATAACATATATATTGCTGCCCCGCCACGGTGGTTTAGGGGCTAAGGTATTGCGCTGCTGACCCGAAGGTCGCGGGATCAAATCCCGGCTGCAGCGGCTGCATTTTTGATGGAGGCGAAAATGCTGTAGGCCCGCGTGCTCCGATTTGGGTGCCCGTTAAAGAACCCCGGGTGGTCGAAATTTTCGGTGCCCTCCACTACGGCGTCTAGCATAATCATAGTATGGTTTGGGACCTTAAACTCCACATATCCATCCAGTCATCTACATACTACCTGACTAGCTAATGCTTCTAATCAGTTTCAACAGGCAGCCTCTTAAGGACAGGGGTGCTTTCCACTAGTCATGCATGATGAACGACATTTCATTATAATGTCGTGAGTAAATTCCAGACTTCTATTCCTTCATCTTCGATTTTTTGCAACGCATATTTTTGTCCTAACTCGTCCAGCATGAGTGACAAACAGCAAATCATTACCGTTCGTTTTAGGAACAGGAACTTAATTATAAAATTAAAAAAACAGCAAGTTTAGGCGGCCGGGCCTCGATGTTTGTTTTAAATGCGAAGCATTCCTTTGCGAACTGCAAGCACTTTTGGCGTCCATCTGCGTATCTATCTATCTAACCGCTTACGTTTGGGTGCTCTCATGGCTACCCCATTAACTTGCGTGAACCAAAATTAGCATGGGAGGGTAAGCTAGTTTGACGAATATGACGCTCTGATCGAGACATGAATAACGTCAAAATCTGGTCGCGTACGTCGTCAGACACTGCCCACCAAACAGTGAGGCATACCTACGGGCGGGTATGAGCAGCTGGTATAACGGGTTTATGCCACAGGGAATTGACACTTAGTGTCTACCCAGGAACGACGACGAGAATTCACATGGGCAATTTTGAAGACTGGTGCACACTGGCGACTATATAGCAGCGGTCGTGCAACCATTTGCGACTGATGTTACATTGGCAGAGGGTGCATGCGAGCGACCGGAAGTCGCGAACCCGGAGAGTCACGTCCGGATCTCGTTATCAGTGAGAACTCTGAAGACCGGCGCCGATCAGCTGATTGCCGCTAACTGGGTGAGTGGAATGAACTAAGCGCGCCGCATTTATTGTTTTCGTCCGTTCTCGCGCAGTGTTCCCAGCAGCGTCCAGGAGTTCGGTTCAAGCGAAGAACAAGAGATGGTCATGGCGCTGATGCGCAATGTAATGGTGAGTGCTGGCAGCACAGAAGCCTCGAAAGAAAAAAAAAAGCCGGGTGTGGGTGTGACCGTCTGTTCCCTAGCGAGAGTTCGCCGGCCATGCAAGTCGCCTGTTGCGAACTGAACTCTCCTACTTCTACGTCCCCCTTTCCCCCCTTCGTGTTTCTGTCGATGGCTGAAGCGATAGCCATTCCCGCCCCCCTTTTCCCCCTCTCCCTGCTTCGTAGATGAAGCTACAAAAGAAGCTCGCGCGAAACAATAAACGTTTTTCACTCGTTGCCCTAGTCTGCGGTTGTCTGCGTATGCTGGCCGTGGCTGAGCGGCTAGCTATGTAACAGTGGCGACGAAGTCGGTTTTCGCTACCCACGGTACCTGACGGACTACGAGTCCTGGCGTCAGACGAACGAGGAACGACCACGATGGCCTCCCTGCAGTTGCCGGATTACGACGAAACGAAAGATAAGTGGAAGCCTTACCTCGTCAGAGCAGAAGCGTATTTCGAGGCGAACAGTGTAACGGACCCGGCTAAGAAGCGAGCACTACTAGTTTCGGCGTTGTCTAGCAAGACGGTCGAGGTGCTAGCCGGCAGAGTAGCCCCGCGTGCACCAAATGAACTGACATACAAGGAAGTCGTTCAGAGCTTGAATGAGTATTATGACCCTAAGAAGCACGAGATAACGGAAAGCTATAAGTTCTTCAATCGCTCACAACTTCCAGGCGAAAGCGTTAGCGCATTTCTCGTTGCTATTCGCCGAATAGCAGACAACTGCAATTTCGGCACGTCTCTTGACCGCATGCTTCGGGATCGCATTGTCTGCGGCGTACGCTCCGTGGCACTGAGGAAACAGATGTTGGCGAAAAAGGATTTAACGCTAGAAGAAGCCGAAGCATTGGCACTGTCTGTCGAAGCAGCTGAAAATGGTGCCGAAAGCATGACCTCAGAAGCTACGCCCTTGCTTAAGCTACGCGCGTCCGAGGCCAACACTGTTAAAACATCTCCGACTCGGCACGCGGCACAGCATTGTGATAGATGCGGAAGCAGCAAACACGACGGCAACAGCTGTCGTTGGATTAGAGCAAGGTGTTATCGCTGCGGACGTCATGGGCATCTCGCAAAGATGTGCCGCACAACCGCCAGTAAGAGCCGCGTCGCAACGCATGCAGTGGAGGGAAGAGCTTTGACTCTCGAAGAAGCCGTAACTGAAGACGACGATAAGGACGAGACACATATATGGACCTTACTTTCGGCACGAAAAAGCCGCCTCGAGCCGCCGATAAGGCGCAGTTTTCATGGAATGGCGTACAACTTACAATGGAAGTAGATACTGGCTCGCCTGTCTGCGTAATTTCCAAAAACGTGTTTGACAAGCATCGCGAACAGTGGCCAGCGCTTAAACCTTCTCAGGTGAAGTTGTCATGCTACGTTGGACCACTCCCAGTGATGGGGGAATTGCAACTTTGTGTGCAATACAGGGCCGTCTCGGTTTACTGCCGTCTTATTGTACTGAACTGCTCGGGACCTAACCTGTGTGGTCGGGATCTGATTTCCTTGCTCCACAGAGCGGGGGTTCCAGTTTTGCAGCCGTCGGCACAAGACTTGCTACACTCAACGCCAGAACCCGCTGGGGCAGTTCACAACATTGTCGACGACTACCACGACGTCTTCTCCAAGGATCTTGGCCTGATCAAGGGACCTCCAGCCACATTGCAGCTGAAAGAGGGAGCGGTGCCGAAATTCTGTAAGGCAAGATCCATACCTTACGCTCTAAGGGACAGGGTGACGCAAGAGCTGGACAGGCTGGTAGCCATCGGTGTACTTTCACCAGTCCAACATTCCGATTGGGCCACTCCCATCGTGCCGGTACTTAAGAAAGACGGAACTGTTAGAATTTGTGGTGACTTCAAAGCCACCCTAAATCCAGCCTGTACAGTTGAGCAGTACCCTCTCCCAGTGATTGAAGACATGTTTGCATCTCTAAACGGCGGGGAGTATTTTAGCATTCTTGATTTGCGAGATGCCTATAATCAAGTTCCTTTGGATGAAGCCGCAAGGAAGCTCTGCGTCATTAACACGCACAGAGGCTTGTTTTCGTATAATAGGCTTCCCTTCGGAATATCCTCTGCTCCGGCTATTTTTCAGAGAAAAATGGATGCAATACTGTCAGGTTTGCCAGGGGTTCAGGCTTACCTTGATGATGTACTGGTTTCGGAGGCTCGTGGCGATGGGAGTGAACGCCTGAAGAGTGTGTTGCAACGGTTCCGTGAACACGGAGTTAAGCTAAGGTCTGATAAGTGCAGCTTTAGACAGCCTTCTGTCACATATCTCGGCCATCGGATAGACAGAGAGGGTCTTCATCCCACAGAGAAAAATTTGGAAGCGATCGCTCAGGCACCTCGCCCACAGAACGTGGCGGAGCTGCGTTCCTTTTTAGGAATGCTGACGTTTTATGCCAAATTTCTTCCAAATATGTCCACTCTACTTTCTCCGCTCAACAAACTTTTGGAGAAGGGCACAGTATGGCAGTGGGGGCGGCAACAAGAAGCTGCTTTTGAGAAAGCAAAAGACAGCCTAATGCAAGCTCAGGTTCTTGTTCAATTTGACCCGTTGAAAGAGTTGAAGCTCGAATGTGATGCTTCCCCTTACGGTGTGGGCGCGGCGCTTTTTCACACGAGTAACGGCATGCCAAAACCCATTGGGTTCCGGTCCCGTACACTGACGGCCGCCGAGAAAAATTACTCTCAGCTGGAAAGAGAGGCCCTGGCTTTAGTGTTTGGCGTCACTAAGTTTCGTGATTACCTTTTAGGTCGCCAATTCACTCTCGTGACGGACCACCAGCCCCTCTTGAGCTTGTTGCAATCCGACCGCCCGACGCCACCCCTGGCTGCAGCACGTATCCAGCGCTGGGCACTGTACTTGGGTGGCTACCGCTACAAGCTGCAATACACGCCGGGAAAACAGTTGCTCAACGCGGACGCCCTGAGCAGGCTGCCACTGCGGTCTACGGAGGCTGATGACGTGGGTGAGCCACCGGAATATGTCCTCGCTCTGGATAATTTTGACGATGGCGTTATCACAACACGGGAGCTACAGCAGCTATCGGCCACAGACCCCGCAGTAACGGCGGTAAAGAATTGTATATTACATGGCTGGCCCAAAAGTGCAAAACAGTTGGAGGAAACGATGCGGCCGTTTTTCGACCGCAAACTAGAACTGTCCGTAGCCCATGGTCTAGTGTATTGGGGGCATCGCGTAGTGATACCGGAAAAAGCGCGGGACCGTCTTTTGAAACTGTTGCACGAGACCCACCAAGGCTCGTCAGGAATGAAAGCAGTGGCAAGGTCAAAATTTTGGTGGCCCCGACTAGATCGCGATATTGAAGCGCTTTCAGCCGGCTGCACGAACTGTGCCCAAAACATGCCAATGCCGGCAGCGGCACCACCAGTAAACTGGCCGAAAACCAATGAAAAATGGTCGCGGCTACATGTCGATTTTGCCGGACCCATAGCAGGCAAGATGATTCTAGTTGCAGTAGATGCCCATACCAAGTGGATAGAAGCCGTGCCAGTAAAGCATGCCACCACAACAAGCACAATCACCTGTCTGCGCGCCATGTTCAGTCGATTCGGCGTCCCGCGAACCATTGTTTCGGATAATGGGACACAGTTTTCTAGCCAGGATTTTGCTACGTTCGTGGCAAAGAACAACATAATGCATCTGAAAACGGCGCCCTTTCATCCACAGTCTAATGGAGCGGCAGAACGAGCAGTGCGTACAATAAAGGATGGACTTCGGAAGATGAGGGAGGGTAATTTGGAGGACAACCTTGTGCGGCTCCTGTTCAACTACAGGAGAACACCACAGAAGACGGGAAAATCTCCGTCAGAATTGCTGCTAGGGTTCCAGTTACGTTCACGATTGGATGCGTGTTTTCCCTCCACTGTTGCAGACTCGCCGCCGGCATCAGATGACTGGGTGGTCCCCATGGAAAGCAACGTGTACGTGCGGAACTACGGTGTCGGAGAAAAGTGGACACCAGGGCGTGTGCAGTCCACTGCAGGATCCCGAATGGTGACCGTCCAAACTCCTCATTCTGTAGTCAGACGCCACGTTGACCAAGTGCGCCCTCGACAAGCATCGCAGTCCCCATCGCCGGGCTCTGCATCCTTATCAGAGTCTAACATGTCCATGCTGCCGAAACGATCGCCGGGGCCCTCAACTACAAGCTCCACCGTGCTGCCTCCAGAAGCGCTCACTACCGCAAGCCCCCACGACCATCCAGTGCCAACCATGCCACAGGCCGGACCTACACAAGCGGCGACCCCAAGCGCGGAACCAGTGCTTCGGCGTTCTACCAGACAACGCAAGCCAGTACAACGGTTCCATTTTTAAGAAGAGAGAAGTGTTGCGAACTGAACTCTCCTACTTCTACGTCCCCCTTTCCCCCCTTCGTGTTTCTGTCGATGGCTGAAGCGATAGCCATTCCCGCCCCCCTTTTCCCCCTCTCCCTGCTTCGTAGATGAAGCTACAAAAGAAGCTCGCGCGAAACAATAAACGTTTTTCACTCGTTGCCCTAGTCTGCGGTTGTCTGCGTATGCTGGCCGTGGCTGAGCGGCTAGCTATGTAACATCGCCTACTTCCCAAGCTGCGCTGAGACGATGAGGAGTATTTCCGAGAGTGGTACGTATTCAAAAACGGTCCTTGAATTTAACTTTACTTGCCACAGCTTACAATGCAGGACAAACGCGTCTCCAACGCAGTGTCTTTTGTCGGTGCCAAGGCATGAAGCACAAATGCGTTCCAAACGAGCTGCATTGAAAGTGGTGACAACTCAAGTTCTAGAAAAAAAAACGATTCTGGGTACGGAGAAAATATCGTGCACAATTCATTTTTTATTTATTTTGACAATGTTAAGCGTCTTGAGAATGCCGCCACGTAAATTCCACACTCTGCTCGAGTTGCTGCGTTCCACCATCTCCAAGCCAAGTACTCCGTGGTGGCCGTGGTGCCACAGATCCAGAAGAACGCACTCGTTTATATCTGGTGGCAGGAGGCACGCAATGAAAAAAAAACTGGGTATCGCTGATTGGTTCTAGCAGCTTCGCGACTGCAGTCGCGCGACTGAAAAATCGGTCAGAAAGCGACTAGCCAATGCAATCGCCTTGCGACCGTTTCCGACCGTTCGCGACCGTTCGCGACCGTTTGCGACTGTTTGCGACCAGTCGCAAATGGTTGCGCGACCGCTGCTAGTCGCCGGGGAGCACCAACCTTAACGCGCGAGCGTCAAGAAAAATGTTTCATCGGCAGCGTGGATACGACGAATGCAAAGAATAAATGTCAGGATCCCAGCAAGAATGAAACCCCAGCATTCTGCGTGGCGATCAAGCATTGCGCCACAGAACCACGCCAGGTCTCGCATATACTTTTCAAATTGACCCTAATGTTCGTGAAACGTCAATTTCAGTTGCAATGCTGGGTTTTCTCATTTCATAAACATTACACATGTACCCCTATGACACAGCCGTCACGTCGCGTTAACGTCAATCGTGGTTATGTGCCATGCGCTGAAGTTGATTTATGTAGCAGGGTTAAGGGCTACCACCTCACGAGCACCAGCGCTTCACATCAATTTATCACTTCTGGTGTTAATCACTAACACTCATGTTTCTCTTGGCATCGTTGCGCAAGCGCAAAAAACTGGTTTTATAAACTTCTGCAACTCATCAACAAATGTCCGTGCATGCAACGGTGACGCATATATTCGGCATCATTTCACGGAATGCTGCTCAATAAGAAAGTTACAACATGGTCAGTTCCCCCCCTCTCCTCCCGCATGCTTCGCATAACGTAGGGTGCGTGGGATCTGTCTTTTTCTTTTTTGAAGAGCAACTTCTTCTCCTCAACTTTTTTTTCGCAGCAACGTTTCATTTTGCACCACAGCTGCAGTTAGTGCAACGTCTAGCGGTATGTTTTTTTTTTTTTACAACAGCGCCTTAGACATGCTTTTTGTTGTATATTTGTTTTTTTGTCAACTAAAACTACAAATAAAGTTGCTTGTCAATGCTCAGGTCGTCACTGATACCTTACAAAAACAGCTACGCATAAACACGCGCAGGGTAACAGCATTATTCCTTTCAGACGCCCCTTGTGACGATGGTGGTGGAAAAACTTTATTATTCAGCGGAAGGGGTAGAAGCGGAAAGAGCGAGTAGGTGGGTCTCCACCTGGCCCAAGAGGCCTCTTTGGACCTCCAACCCTGGCCGAGCGAAAAGGGTCTCCCAAGGCTCCCTAGAGTAAGCACATAACTCTGGCGAGTTGGCCTCATGTGGTCCTGCTGCGCATTCCCACGTCACATGCAGCGCTTCCATATAGGGTGGGATTCATGGGGTGGGTCCTCTCCTAGGGGAGATGGGATAAGTGTGCGTTTGAATTCTTTTATATGCGCGAGCTTCTGCGGTTCCAGCTGCGGATGCGGTGGGGCTACGCGTCCTCTCGTGCGTCGTTGGTGTTCGAGGATGTCTTGCCCCGTAAGCGGACTACCTTGGCATGGGCAGCGGCTCCCCGCTCGGTTTGTAAGTTCTCCAGCTAAGGCGTGCGCCCTCTCATTCCCTGGGATGCCCTCGGGAACTTGACACCGTATATATATGATCGCATGGTCTTCTCGGAGTGAAACGCCTAATATTCTTAGTGCAATTCGTGGTAATCTTCCTTGTACGGACATTCTGCACGCTCCTTGAGAATCAGAAATAACCAATGCTGACTGCCCGGCACTGTCGGAATCTTTGATTGCCATCGTCATTTCTGAGGCTTCAGCTATGGCTGTGCACTTGGTGTTTACTGAGGCCGGTGTATTAGTTTTATTGTGTTGTGTGTTGCGAACGGCTACTATGACGTGTCCTCTGACAGTCCAAGCGGCGTCCGTGTACAGCACTTCTTCACTGTTCCCGAAGGTTTTAATGAGCAGCTTGGCTATGGCTTGCCATAGCCAAGGCTACGGCCTTTGTACAATTTGGCATTCATATTCTTTGGTATCAGTGTCGCTTGTATTTGCATCTTAATGTGGCTAGAAATTCGATGAATTCCGTCACTGCACAATGGTGGTTGAAGCAGGTAGCTCAGTTCAGGGAATAGTTAGTAGACTACGAAAGCCTCAAAACATTGAAATCAGAAAAATCAGAGCAGTAAAAACACAGACAGAGAGCAGAGAGCTCTCTCTCTCTCTCTCTCTCTCTGTTTTTTACTGCTCTGATTTTTTCGATTTCGACGTTTTGTGGCTTTTGTAGTTCACTAAGTATGCACCAACTTCCCCTACACGCATCTCTCCTGAAGAGATAATAGTTGTTGCCCAGGTTGTGCTGGACACAGTCATTCTGTCTGAGTTATCATAATTACGGCTTTAAGCTCTTCAATTGTGTTGTATACTCATGTGTCGTAGAGTCTCTCATTCGCGATGTTCACCGGCAATCCTAGTGCCACTTTAGAGGCGCCCCGTATGACCTGGTCCACCATCTTGATTTCTGAGCAACTTAGGTTTTGATTGGGTACAGCGTATGTTATCGTGCTAATGCTCAGAGCTTGAACCAAATCTTCCCTCTGTGCGTTTGTCTTCTCTGGAAATCGAGTCAGTTATCCTTCATGACCATCAGTTATCCTGCCTACGTGCTTAAGAACGATCCGGGCACATTTTGAAATGATTTCATCTAAGTATTGATATAGCTTGCTCCTTCTTAGCTTTTAGTTCATGCAAATAACAAAAACAATTAGTGTACACGACTGTGCACAAAGGATTTTAAAGGGCTGGAAAAAGCGGGTGCAAAGTTTTATCGCAGCGCCGCCTCCTACACCCCCCATTAATTGATCCCCAAATTCAACATGTTTTACAACCCATGCAAAGCTTGAAGCGAAGTAGTGATGTGTTTTTCACAATAGCCTTCCTTTGGTGCCTGGATTCCCTGCTGTAACGATAGGAAGTAAACAGTTCTTCGAATTCAACTTGCCCTGGCCGCCATCATCTCCAAAGACGTGCGTGTCCCTAACTCAGCTGTCTAAACAATCATTGAGCGGGTCCACCTGAGAGGGAAAGCCCAACAGAAATCAAGTATCGTCCAGAAACGAGATCTTACAGTGTGAGAGTGATACAGAGGCTGAGCTGACGCAGCTATCAGCGTTGTTCTTTATGAAAAAGACAGAAGCAATGTCCCTTGTTTTCTTGTCACGACAATGTTCAGGAAGAATTTCAACATGCGCTTGTTTCTGTTCTACTCATTCTGTGTTTTTATCCCGGCTGTGGCGGCTGCATTTCCGATGGAGGTGGAAATTATGTAGGCCCGTGTGCTCATATTTGGGGGCACGTTAAAGAACCCCAGGTGCTCGAAATTTCCGGAGCCCTCCACTACGGCGTCTCTCATAATCATACGGTGGTTTTGTGACGTTAAACCTCACATATCAATCAATCAATCATTCTGTGTTCCGTTCTGATAATAATAATAATAATAATAATAATAATAATAATAATAATAATAATAATAATAATAATAATAATAATAATAATAATAATAATAATAATAATAATAATAATAATAATAACTTGTGGGCTTTGACCTACCGAAACCTCGGTATGATTGTGAGCGACACCTTTGAGTAGAGCTCCGGAAATTTCGACGTGCTCTGACATCACACAGTACACGGTCTTCTCGGATTTCCCCTCCACTGGTATGTGACCATTTCAGCCATGATCAAACCCGCGCACTTCGTGTCAGCAGCCGAGCACCATAAGGACTGATCTACCACGGCTGGCTGTCTGAATTGCTTGCGCTGCCAAGTAAGAGAAAATAAAATGAGAAAAAGGGAGGGAGGTCAACCAGATATTGGGACATTCAGTTTGCTACCCTGGCTCAAAGAGAGGGGGCATGGGAAAGAAAGATGAAAAGGAAAGTGAAGAAAAAAGTAGGCGCACGAAAAAGAAATAGCGGAGGTGCTATAGCCTATTCAATAGGCCGCTACCACGCAAAAAGTTCAATAAGGCCTTGACTGATTTTTTTTGAGCGAAGACAGATCGTGTCGGCTTTCGAGCAATGACTGGTCTGACAAGGATCTGTCGTCAGGGCGTAGCTATAGTGGCTGCCTGCGCAATCTATAGTGAGGGCAGTTACAGAGAACGTGCTCTATCATTTCATCACTGTCGCACGGATTGCAAGCAGCACCGTTGCTCTGCCATGTTTACCTAAATCGATAACAACTTACCTAGCCCCCCCCCCCTCCCATATCAATGCATCTGTTATGGTGATAACGGTGGCCTGCGCTCACGGCGCGCAGAATCCTTTGGGCGTTTCCATTTCATTTTCTCTTATTTTTGTTTTCTTCCTCTGAAATGTGAAAAGTAGAATGGTAACTGAGAAATCGCACTACACTGGGATGGCGCCATGCTGCCATACCTGATGTTTGCCCCGTATCAGTGGTGATGATTGGACGGCGCGCACTCACGTCACTAGAACTGCCATGTTGGAGCACGCAAGGTTTGTGACGTTGCATGTTATTGTCATCTTCGCATCGCTTGCAAGCTCTCGTGTTACCGACGTACAGAAGGACTGATTGATGATTGATTGATTGATTGATTGATTGATTGAAATGTGGGATTTAACGTCTCAAAACCACCATATTATTATGAGAGATGCCGTAGTGAAAGGCTCCGAAAATTTCCACCACCTAGGGTTCTTTAACGTGCGCCGAAATCTGAGCACATGGGCCTACAACATTTCCGCCTCCATCGGAAATGCAGCCGCCGCAGCCGGGATTGGAACCCATGACCTGTGGGTCAGCAGCCGAGTACCTTAGCCACTAGACCACCACAGCGGGGCGATGCACAGAAGGCAATAAATTTTCGCTGCGTCGTTATCATATAGAAACAAGTAATATACCATGTGATTATGGTCTCTGTGTCATCAAGGCTGCTACATTGGTGAAATAATGATTTACGAAGCTGCGACCCTGGTCGCTTGCACGCTATCCATGTCATTTCTAATGCGGCCACTCTTCGCGTTTCTTTTGACGCTGATAGTATTGCGCATTTTGATCAAAACAGGAACGAATTGCTGGGAAATTCAAAGCTTTCTCAAAACCTGGACATCGCTAAACATTTGACGTCAACTGTACGGGCAAAGGAGCACGGGCAAACATAGTTTGTTCTGCTGCGTTAGAGAGAGATCAAGGAGAGGACTGCGATTAGAAAGTCACGTACTTGTGAACCATGTTCCGCAAAACGACCTCTCTGAGTCAGTGATCTTTATCGTCTTACTGTTTTATGAGATGCGTGGGTCTGCTCTCCACTCGAGCCCCATATGCTAAGACCAAACTCAGGCCCTTTTAAACTCGAAATTCCTGCGGTGGCTGCACTTTTCATGGAGGCGAAAGTGCTATATGCCAGAGTGCTCAGATTTGGGTGCACGTTAAAGAACCCCACGGTGGTCCAAATTTCCAGAGCCCTCCACTCTGGTGTTCCTCATAATCAGGTGGTGATTTTGGGACGTTAAACCCCACATATCAATCGATTAAACTAGAGATACCTGCACTTCATCCATACGCATCGCCCACCTGCGCTGTGTGGCTGCTCTCCTCTGCCCATTGCAAGCAAAAGTATACTGTTTGGATTGTATTTGATTTTATGTGTGTTTGCCTTGGCGTGCTTTCTTGTGCCTGTCAAAACGTAGAGACTGTGTGAGTTCGGACGTCTGTATGCGAACTTCATTTACTTTTCCTTTTTGAACTTGTGCTCCGCTAATTGGGTGCGTACGATCGTGTTTTACCTCTTTGAACTTCAACGTTGTGTTCGATCGTACTGCATTCGCACATTCGCATTCCTACTGCATTCGACTGTAGGAAATTTTGTGTTATTACAATTAATAATATTTTATGCATATTTCGTCTGCTGATCTAGAAGGTACCCGTGCCACTAGAATGACACCAACCTTTCCTATTCATCAATAAATCAAAAGAAAACTATTTTTGCAAATGCGAGACAAAATAAATATTCTAAGAACTGAAACCTTTAATGTTTCATGCTATTTTGTACAGCACACACATCCAGGCCTTCGTGCTCATTGGTCACGGCTAGGCAGGAGTGCTAGTGTCATTCAAAACATTTTACCATCTCGATATGTCTTGTTTTTCGCATTTAATGCCCTGCTGACAAATTGTTTTTGTACTTTAAGTTAATTTGTGTATTCCACAAGTTCGCAGCGGCTGTTTTGGAGGCTTTTAAACAGCCTATTCATCATGTGTGCATTGCCACTGATGGCTACATGATGTTTTATATTTGTCGCCGTCGCCGCTCTTCGCACATACGACTCTTGCGCCGATAAAACCCATCAGTCATCGTCATTTAACGCTCTGCAATGCCTTAGCACCACAAGCGGGCGACTGTCGGTCATTCCTTTCTTTTCCTCGGAATAAAAAGCCGTTACACTACAACAGTTTCCGTTGAATGAATAAATAATGACACACGTGCTCATGATGCTTCGTATTTTCTGCCATGAATGAAACTGTACGTGAGATCGAACAGCGCTTGGGGCTCGTCAAAGGTGGCATGATGACCGGCGCGGGAGACCAAGGCGTAGGTCAAGTTCCGGGCCCGGGTCACGTACCCCGCGGGTCTGGTAGCGTCGGCAAACGAGTACCAGGTCTCGCGTTGGGCCTCCGCCAGTTCGCGCTGACCGCTCCACTTGAGCTGACGCAGGTACCGGTCGATGTTCACCGCTGGGAACACGGTGTCCATCTGCCCCGTGTACAGCAGTACCCTGTTTGTGTCGAGAACTCTGGCGAGGGTGTCGTTGATGTCGGTGAAGTAGTCGCTCTGCGCCAAGCTCAGTCCCAGTGCCAGCTTCTGCGCTTGCAAAGGCATAGCTCCCGCCACGTGAATGGCCCTCTTGAAGGCGTCGCTCGTGACGTACTCGTAGAACATGAGTGTTTGAGGTTCGGGTCTGCTTCGCAGCACGCTTCCGTGATCCGTGTAGCCGGTCAGCTGCTGGTACAGGCTGGGCTCGTTGTCGAAGTTTGCGTTAAACACCGTCTTCAGCAGCAGAGCGGCGGCTATGGTGCGGTTCACCCGGGAGGCGAGTTGAATCTGCTGGAAGCGCTCGGTGAGCATCCCATGTCCTCGGGAGTCAATCAGTCCTGTGCTGTACAGGTAGTCCGAAGAGTCTATCAGGTCCAGGAGAGGGGCGATGAAAGGGACTCCGAGGATCACTCCGGAGACTCGCAGTGGGAGCGTCTTGTTTACTTGAAGGCGGTTCACGATCCCTAAGGCTGATCGAGCTGTAACAAAACAAATAGGCAAATTGACAATTCACTGAGGCCAGTTCAACTAAGTGAACGAATCATGATATGACACCGTACACGCCGGCGCCCTTTACGGATGCAGGGACTACGAGTTCACAGCAGACTTTATCTTGTGGCCTTTCATTATGCTGTTGCAATAAACGTTCCGTCATTAAATGTTCTAGGTTCTTAACACAATAATTTTACTCACTGTACCCTCCCCCACCTCTGCATACTGTTCATATTTCGAATGCCGGCGTACAACGACAGGGAAAAGAGTATGCAACTCTGCTTCTGAGGTGCTTCGCTATGTCAGAGCTCTCAGGTCTCGCTTTTTAATAATGCCTTTACGTTGCACGAGTTGTACATTACGCAATAACTTAGAATTGAAACAATGAGCACGTTGTCTGAGTTCTGATACAGCGAATGTAATAATTATCTTCTATCTCAGGTGCACGCTTGTGTGCCTTAGAGCGGTACCCGTTTAGCAATTTTTTTTTATTTTAAGAAGTACAGATATCACAAGTAGCGTTAGAATGCTTATATCATTGGTAATAACGCCGAAGTCCAAAACGAGAAAACATCAGATTTCTTTTCATGGCGAAAACTTGGTATGCCCTCACCCCCCCCCCCCAAAAAAAAAAAGCAAGGACACAATGCAGAGGACAAACGATTCTTTCTGCCCGCCTAAATCATCACCGTGAAAAATGACCAGCTTGCTCAACTTTCACTTCTTATTTTGTTTTCGCACAAAACGTACGTCGAACTTTCGAAGGACACCAGAAAGAGCATGCTGAGTGCATATGCATGCAAGTGTCTGCGCTATCCGGTGCCGTTTGCACTTTCTATTTAATCAAATTGGCAACTTTAATTATAGCGATTGACTAAAATGCATGTGACAACGGTGTCGTGTGGCCGTGTAGAGTGGAAAATGGGGTCTTTCCGCGTGGCGAGACTGTGCTCGCGAAAGATTAAGGTTATGTCGCTTTCTTTTTTTTTTAACGAAGGCTCGACTTTCGCGGCACGCCGCAGAAAATAGCGCCTAAGAGGACCATTAGTTGCGGAAGAGCGTCAAGACTTGACGTTGCTCTTCCGCTTCCGAAGAACACGTGACACGCGTGGCCTCGTTTTGTTCCTCTCCACGGAGATGTGGGCGTGCCCTTGGCCCCAATTTTTCCCTAAACGCTCTTCCTTCCTTCTCTTTTTTCTTTTTGCGATGACATTGTGCAATCGGGCGACCAAATCACGGTCGCCCCGTCTCTCACCGCCGTACGACTCTCCGAGGGCGTAGAAGCGCCTATTCCTGTTCTCCGGAAACAGCATCAGGAACTGCCGCAGGAACTCCTCGATCGAGCCGGCGATGTCGTCCAGCGTGCGCGCGAAACCGCGCCGGTCCCTCGTGAAGCTGTAGCCTCCGCCGACGGGCTGGTCCAGGTACACGACGTCCGCTTCCTCTTGGAGCGTCGGCCGTCGCCGGTACAGCTGTCCGTCAGCGCCGATGCCCAGCGGTCCGCTCTCGAGAAACTGGCCAAATAGCGCCGTCTTGCCGGGGCCGCCTTCGAGCCACAGGACCAGCGGTGTATCGGCACTTGCATTCTTTGAAAGGGACAATGGATGGGGGGGGGGGGGAAGAGGTGATTAAAAGAAATGAAGCAGAGTCAGTGGACACTGCTTAGCTATAGCGCTACGCAGAGCACGACCTAAAGCGTATGCTCGGCGAGGCACTCCTCATTAACTCTAACCCTTTTTATTTGCTGCAATAGGCCATGATTCACATTCAGTTCACTTGATTCATCCGTGATTCATACTTTAGTCACTTATTAACGCATTCTTGACTTACTCTTAATTATTTTGGTAACTTCTTAGCAGACATAGCTAATTTGCATTAATTTTCAACTCTTGTGATTGCTTCTCGATTTACCCTTCAGTCACCTAACTCATTCTTGATTCACTCGTAGTTCGCTCTATTCTTTCTTGATTCGCACTTAAAGCACTTGATTAACTGTTCATCAGAAGTCCGTGCAAGCCCTGCTGGTGTTTTTCTAAACTACTGGCCTGTGTGAACGACTCTGAGTGGATTGATTTTGTGTGCGCGTGTGTGTGTCTGTGTTTCTGTTCTTATTTATTTTGTATCTCTTCTCTATCTTTCAACCTCTATTCCCAAACCCCAGTCCAAGGTAGCATATCGGATCCTAGGATCTGGATAACCTTCCTGCCTTTCTTTTTTCTCGTTTCCCTCGTCTCTCTCTCTCTCTCTCTCTCTCTCTCTCTGATTCACTCTTCATTTATACTCAAGTGCCCTAATTAATTCTTAATTCTCTCTTCATTCTCTCTTGAACGCACGTTCATACACCATTGTTGAAAGTTGGTACACCTTGACTAGCGTTCAATTTATTTCGAACTCTTCTGATTTCGACTCGTGGTCATTTGGCACTGTTACATTTGTGCCCAAGGTCACAATAATTTAGGTTGCGTTCATGTTCACGACGCTGCCAGGTGATGCCACTAGAGTTTCCGACTGTTTAGCCATATAATATTTACGCCCTGAAGAGGAATTGCGCACTAAGAACTAGGCGTAACCAGTCACGACCTTCGAAGAGAACTGCTGTTCTACGACAAACGGACGCATTAAAAAAAAACTCTCAAGGCTAACTTTATCATTCGTCATCATCATTAGTCTGACCGCACCTACTGCAGGGCAAAGTCACCTCCCGTGTTTACATCAGTCTTTTTTTTTATGTCTGTGACTGCAGCTGCGTCGTCTTCAATTTGCGTTTAATCATCTTCGTAAGCTTCAGGTTTCTGTGACGTAGGTATATATACTGTTATGGCGCAGCTGTTATATCACTTTCTCTTGGGAGATTGTGGTAAACTACCATTCATTCTATTTTATTTCGGTGTACTCCTATGATGAACTCATCAGTCGCGATCTTCTAAGGCAACCCTTTCCCGCGAGGAAGGTCCAGCTTAGTCGAAAGTAACGCTGGCTAACATTTTCAAAGCATATTTTGGACAACAACGAAAATTCCCGTTAATTTAGGTGTATCGCAGTATGACGCCTTCATATTCTAACCCATAAAGCAGCAGATGTGCGAACGCAAACAGCGAATGAGGCTCACGCTTTCAATTACTTCTTCTTGCCCAGTTACTTCTGCGTTTTATGAAAACTTTATAATAACATTCGCCTATGTTTTATTTCGCTACTTTCACACATGTCACTTCCATGTGCCTGGTTTAAACCCACAATGACTGTGAACATTGGTCGGTGCAATAACACCTGTGTGTTCGAAAAACTTCAAGTTTGTAGTAGAATAATTTCGTTAAGACTGCGCATTCCATTGATGAATGATGCTCTTAAGAAAATCAAAGCAACGGATCCTCTGAACCGTCAGATTCTTATCAGTATATGTGAGATAAAACAATTAGGAGTCAAATAACACCCGAGCTGCGAGAAGCAGTCACAATCGTCTTGTGCGGAATGTCAAATTATCACCAGAGGCCGGCGCACCTGGGCACAGTGCTGGCAAAGCAGATGCGTGCGCCTGTCAACTGTGATGATTGAAGGGCACGCACTGTACCATTACGAATGCTTGCCGCTTTTCAGAGGTCAATCTTGCATTTATTTTAATAAGCACTCTTGCACTTATTTTAAATAACAACATGCGAGAGAGTGATATATATATAATTATTTTGGAAGGTTGATTGGTCAGCTTGGACTAGTGCGTTCCAGCCTGCTACTCTGCGCAGGTAATAAGGGAGAAGGGGAAGAACGAGTGATGATGGGTGACGATGGGGAGAAAAAAACTATGCGTATGCACAAGAACCACGTAACAGAATGGTTTCGCTGAAGTCTGTTATTCAGTTCTGTACTCTAAAGAAAATCCACCACAGCCCTAATAGCAGTGGTTGACTTCGCCTGGTCACGCGTATTTGACAAGATGGCAATTTCACTTAGCGTTGCCACATGGACGCCTGTCAAGGCGTGAGTTACGATCGCTGGACACGATAGCGTCTAATGTAGGCGACAAGTAACAGGACTTACTGCATGACGCGCAAGCGCATTGGGCACACTCGTATACGAGCATCGTATAGATGAGAGCACGCCTATCTCGCACCCAGGTGCCTTCGGCGGTATATCCTCACTCCCAGAGACGACATAATTTGTTTGCAACTGCCAAGGTGCGCCTCGCTAGCATGGAATGCAGCGGCTCTGGGAGTTTAAAATGCGAAAAAGCGCCTGTTCACGCTGCGCCCGCTTATAAAATGTCATCTGGGTACCACTGCGCTGTCATCTGATGCGACAGCAACCAGTGCAAGAGGAAGAGATTACTAAGCACTGCCTGTGAAGTTCACAGCGTATCGCGGGAACCGTGCTGGTGCGGTGTTTTGCGATTCAACAGATTTCCGTCTGCAACGAAAAACGCTGAGCTCCACCGCCTTAGGATATAATTGCAATCAGCAGGAAAAACTGCGAGCCCAGTGAAGTGTACAATTAAGTATACCTATTGCGTTTATTCAAGCGCAACTCCAGCTGTTTCACTTTACAGCAGCGATTTGCGTGGAGTATGCTTGTAGTATGAGGCCCAAAACTACTGCTGTTCTCTTTCGCAGGCCGCATGTCAATAATAGGACATACGAATTAAGTCTCACTCGTGGATGCACGCACCGCGCAGGTGTAGTACAACTCCAATGGCCTACTATCGCGATGCGTGACCGACGCGGAAAGCATGACATTCGACTCGGTCGAACTTCGACATGCCTTGACTGTCATTAGGCGAATCTACATGTGCTTTCGGCCGGCGTCGCCGTAGCGTTTCAATATATCTTGTTCTGGCTGGCACTTTTGAAGCGCGTGTGTGTTCCGAGTGCCCAGCAGGACTGGTGATTGATACACATGCGGTGCATGAGCGTAAGTTGGAACTAGATTATAGCGCTACGTTATCTTCAGCTTTCAGCACAAATTCTGCTTTGCCACAGCCAAGGCACGCCGCAGTTCGACTGTGTCGAAAGCAACGCTTTCCGCTGTTCGCGTTTCTTTCTGGACTTCGCGACATTCCGGACTGTCGAGGAGGGTTTCCTCGATGTTTCACACGAAATCAGCATCAAATTCCAGCAGAGCAACAGCGCGAAACATGTTTACAGCCGGACTCGAGTTGTGAAGTTTCGCGTTTGATTTGCAGAGCGTCTGCTCGTCTGGCAGTTGAGAGTGTTGCTTCGCCGTGCTTTCAACAGACGGCGCCACACGCTTTTTATTATGGTAGCAAACACTGAGCTCTCTGTGTTCTTGTGTATATGCTGTCGGAAATGCACACATAACGTCAGCCTTATCTCGGTGATCATACTTTCAGAAACTTGGCGTTATACGCTGGTTTTCGTATCGCTGACGTCTTTGCTTCTTGCCGGGGTATTACAACTACCTTATCCTGTAGTAGATGCTCGGGCGAAATTATTACGAAACCGCAAGGATGCACAAACTCCAGCAGATACTTGTTTTATTTTTGTTTTTTACGGCGAACACGACGAAGTAACCTAAGAAGCACCGCATGCCTAAGAGAAGCCTTTTTGCGAAATTGGCCGAATCAAAAACCGAAACTACCTCAAATAAGACTGTATTGGCACATACATGCTCTTAACTTTTTTCTAATACAGTAATAATAATTGATTATTAATTACTAAGGTAATATTACTGCTTCAGAGGAAAATCAATAGTATATATGTTTCAATACATCCTTACTTGAGCTAGTTGTGGTTTTGGAATTGGTCCATTTCGAAAAAGGCTCCTCGTATGGCAACCATATGCATATACGCGTTCGATGGCCTACCAACGAGACGCACCTTTTCGGCCTTGATGTAGAGGAAGAACAAGTTGCTCTCTGTGGTGGCATTGACGGTGACGAAGCCCGAGTACGCCTTCGCCCCGACTTGGCTTTTGAACAGCTCCACCTCGCTCCTCCTCCGGGCTTCTGCGATGCTCCCGTTCACGATGTACGGTGTCAGGAACAAAGGTACGTCGTCCGCGCTCCTGAACGATGCGTAATACGGTGACTGTATAAGTGTTAGGCAATGAATCAACTTTTACTCCTAAGGGCGTTTTTTCTGTCCTTGAAGGAGTGCTACAGAGTGCATGCAGTTTTCTTTCTTTGTCCTTTTATTATGTGTGTGTGGTTCCCCAATGTCAATCAATGACTACGGTGTTCGGCTGCTCACCCTAAGGCCTCGGGTTTGATGGAGCCCGCGGTGGGTGAATTCCTGTGGAGGTGAAATGGTAGAGGTTCGTGTACTGTGCAATGTCAGCAGTGAACTTTAAAGAACACCAGATCGTCAAAATTTCCCGAGCCTTCAACTACAGCTTCTCTTATGAGCACATCGCCGTTTTGAGATGTAATCCCCCACATACTATTTCTTTGTGTGTGTGTGTGTGTGTGGTGTGTGTGTGTGTGTGTGTGTGTGTGTGTGTGTGTGTGTGTGTGTGTGTGTGTGTGTGTGTGTGTGTGTGTGTGTGTGTGTGTGTGTGTGTGTGTGTGTGTGTGTGTGTGTGTGTGGTGTGTGTGTGTGTGTGTGTGTGTGTGTGTGTGTGTGTGTGTGTGTGTGTGTGTTAATTTTTTGTTCCACGGAAGCTAACTTCGCCAAGTACGCTTTCGTAACTATCAAGATGCATGCTCAGAACAATAGCTGCGGAGATACGCAGTGCATGTGTTTCTGTTTTTAACTAACTTCTTTGACTGTAGCGTATTGTGTTGGGTCGTGCCATGATACGAAGTACACTGTGTGATGCGCTTCGACATCTTCTGGCCTAAAATAAGAGGTATACAAACTAAAATACGCATACGTTAGTGTAGGAGGATATGTCAAGCGGTAAATATTCAAATATGCAATTAAACTGCTTCCAGAATAATCGGTATGGTGACGCCAGCAAAAACCTGCGTTGATTCGCGAATTGATGAAAAAAAAAGATACTGTGCAATATTATCGAAATCATTGGTGGAAAAGCTTCCTCACGACAGTTCGAAGAAACCAATTTCAAAGCCAGAAAAGTATGAGAAAAAAAGTCATGCTATGCTTAACTTAAATGTGGAAATCGTAATGTAAATCGAAATGAAATTGCACAGGTGAACTGAGAAACCATGTTCGGCAGCCGAACCCTCGTCTTTCATCTTCGCGATCGGTGACAAATTGCGCTACGTCGTCAGCCGTTCTTCCTTAACATTTTTATGATGTGCGTGCAAGATTCCGAATTTCCCGCCGAAAAGTACTCTTCTTTCCTTCATATCGTCTGCATTTCATTCTGTCCCTTGTTCTTGAAGCAAAGGGCTGTCGCAATAATTAAATATTTAGTGATCACTAACAGTCATTTATTTATTTATTCGTACCTAAATTGCTCCGCGAGGGGTATT
>WOVY01007217.1:0-14819 GCA_013436015.1 Rhipicephalus annulatus
GGTGGTGCGGCTGTTTTCGTGTCCTCGGAACTGCGTTTTCATAGACGTTGACACTCAAAGTGGCTAACTGCGAATCTGTTTGGGTTGAATTTCACGATTCATTTTTTTCACAGGACAAAAAAAACCTTATAGTTGGTTGCATCTATCGTTCACCGTCATCATGTTGAAGTGCTTATTGCTCGGCCCTTGGTAATTTGTTGCACAAATTATCACTGGAGGCAGAAAAATGTCATTATCATGGGCGATATCAATATTAACCTCCTAGATCCATCCAACACACTGTTCAATGAATACGTTGACTGCCTAAATGGCTTTGGGTATGAAAACTAGTTACGCTTCCAACTCGATGTCCCGCAAATAAACAAGGTACACTTATTGACCACGTTTTATCAAATCTCCTTACTAACCCTGACTGCGGCGTTGTCGAAGCCTCTGTTACCGATCACTATCCAATATTTGTGCGTTTAAATTACACTCCTTGCGCTATTGTCACAGGCCTAACCAGAAAGAAGCTCAATTCACAAAATTCTTTGAGTTAATATCTGCTACAGACTGGAACCCAGTCATCGCGTGCGATACCCTGAAACTGCCTACGATACATTTTCAAAGATAATTTCCAATGCCCTTGCAGATTCTACCGAAATAATGAACTGTAAAAACCGTTCTCAGCTCCTCGTAACCCATGGCTATCTAGCAGTTTGCTTGATTGCCTGAAGAAAAAAGATAACCTTTACAGAAAAAACAAAAAAAACAACCGTTCAATACTGCGCTTCATGATAGGTATAAAAAATATTCTAATCGTTTAGGAAAACTACTCAAACATGCCAAAACACAGTACTATGAAAATAAATAAGCGTACCGGTAATGATGTAAAAAACAGTGGGAAATTTTAAACTCGTTTTTGGGTAGATCCAACCAGCATAGCGAATAACAATGATAAAATCGGGAGACCTACTTCTCGATAATCCCTTAGACATTGCTAACTCTTTTATTAATTTCTTCTGTACAGACAAGCAACGGGAAGACGATTCCTCTGACCCAGTCTTACCCACGCATGCCTCACAGCTTTTTCCTTCACCCCGTGACACCTGAAGAAATAGTCACTATCATTTCTAGTCTAAAAAATACTGGGCCCGGTATTGATAATTTCCGCCCCTCTCTCATAAAACTCATAGCAAGTTTAATATCTGAAACATTTTGTCACATAGTAAACCTTATTTTTACCACGGGAATTTTTCCAAGTTCCTTGAAGAAAGCCAAAATAATTCCTGTTTTCAAGAAGGGAGATAAGCGTCTCACATCTAATTATCGACCTATAGCTATACTCTCATTCTTTAGCAAAGTTGTTGAAAAACTAATAGTAAACACGCTTGGTCTTCCTATTTTTCAAAATTTCATGTCTTATCAACAAATCAATTTGGATTTAGGGAGGGATACTCAACTGATTTAGCATTAATTTACTTGACAGATAAAATCCGGCAGGCAATTGATGCAGGTAATTTGACTGGGGCACTCTTTATTGATTTATCTAAAGCATTCGATTCACTTGTTCACAATATACTATTTGCTAAATTAGAGTCTATTGGAATAGCAGGCCCGCCACTGAAATTACTACGTAACTACTTAAAAGATAGAGAATATATTGTGTCTATATCTAACACTTACTCACACCCTAAAACAAGTAACATTGGGGGTACCGCAGGGATCAATATTAGGACCTCTCTTATTTTTAATATACATCAATGATCTTTCACATGCCTAAAATCATCTGACTGTATTCTTTACGCTGACGACACTACTATTTTCTGCTCAGACAACCACCTTGATTCATTAATCTACAAGGCTTAACCACGACGCGGACAGCATAGTTACCTGGTGCCGGCCAAATAAACTACAGATAAATGCTACAAAATCTCAGTTCGTCATCTTTTCTTCTAAGCATAGGATTTATTCAGGATCACCATCTTTAACTTTCGCTTCAAACACACTTTATCCTACTGACAGTGTCATGTTTCTCGGAGTCACATTAGATAAGCACCTAAAATTTGATGAGCATGTTTCATCGTTAACAAAGAAGACAGCTTATGGCATTAGGATATTAATTAAAGTTCGCAATTTTTTCCATATGAACACACCAATATCCCTTTATTACGCTTTCATTCATACGTATATTAATTATTGCATATCATCATGGGGAAACACGTATCCGTCCATTTATCTCCATTGCAACACACTCAAAATCAGGCTATTCGCATCATGACACATAGCACCTACACATCAGAAGCATTGCCTTTGCTCACCTCTAACGGTATTCTGTCGGTGGGAAAACTACATAAATATTCCCTCGCAATACTAATCCACAAATCCATCAGCGGAAAGCTCCCGTTCCCTATAATCATCAAAAACCAGTATCCTTACTCTTTGTCAACACGTTTCGCATCCAGCAATAGCTTCTTATTACCGAAACCCAGAACTAATTATGGTAAGTTCACTACTAACTTTTCAGCCACACAACTATGGAACTCATTACCATGCCATGTTAAAAATATCTCCAATTTCCACGCATTCAAAATCAACCTTCGGAATTATCTGCATTCAGCATAGTCATTTCATCATTTCATCATCTCTGCTTTCTTTTGTGATTTTTAAATAATCCAACGATGTTTCAGTGTTAATTGCTTCTTTTTGAGTGTTTACTTTGTGTACACATTTTTGTTGCGTTAAAGTACTTTTGTTTACTCAGCTCTTATGGGAGGTCCCCTGTACAGTCTCTTGACTTTGGGACCTCCCTCTGTATCAGTAGTAAACCCCATTGTAACCACCATTTGTAACCAATCAATTTCAATAAACAATAAAAAAAAATACACATCACACTTATTTTACACATTATTTTGAGCAACCGAAGAACAGTAAAAATGATGTGTGTTGTCCATCCGTTTCTTTTATAGGCAAGCAGAACTTGTCTTGCTCACCATGGACAACTGATCCGATAATTAAGCTTCCGCTCTATATTCTTTGTTTTCGGTGGTCGTGGTTTCTTCGTTTTGTGCATCGGTATATATATGAAATGCACACATACAGCAAATCACACATCTTATCAGCACTTCTTTCTTGTCCTCTCGTCTCGCGTCTTGGATATCAGCCACATTCCAAGTAGAGTCACTGAGTAGTTGTGGTACAATGAAATACTTGCCTTAACTGGACGGTGAAAGACAACTACGGGACTTCGAATATTCTCGTCCTGAAAAAAAGTTAGCACTACAGTAAGGACGCTATATAATATGAGAAAAAATACCCAAGCTCACAAGGTTCTGTCAGCAATGCACCAATAAAAGGTATGAGTAATTGCGCAGTTAGCATTTATCTCAGACCAGACTTTTGAACACGTTAAATTTAGCTTCAGCATCCCCATCTTAGTATCGTACCACTTCAGCAAAAACAACGCAAACCACTTTTTATTTATTGCGCTGGTGAGTGATTGTTTATTAAATTCTTGGTTTTGTGTTCTCACTGTGAAAAGAAGATGTGTTTGCATTGTGAAGAACTATTAGATATGAAGAAGCTCTTCGCCTCACGTGTGTAACGTATATGCGTCCGTACAAATGCGCTGCCACGTGTTCCCCTCGCCGCAGGTGTTAGAGTTGTGCCATGTAAAGAATGCAACAGCTGCAGATTACGTCCCGCACCTCTCGCACACTTCACTCGCAAGTTCTTACTGACATCACTTTCTCCCTTTCTCGCAGCACACTTTGCGCAGCACCTGCATTGGCTGGCTCCTCCAACTGCTCGCAACACACTTCACTGTCGCTTCCCCTTGTCCATCGCCGGCAACGCTTGACCGTCGACTGGAAACACTCTATCAACTTGTTTCATTGCGAATAAATATGCACGAAGCCCCACTAGCCTCCTGTGTTTTTGCGATTCAAAAAATTATTGATATATAGAGTTTAACGTCCCCAAACTACCATATGATTATGAGAGACGCCGTAGTTGAGGGTTATGGAAATTTCGACCACCTAGGGCTCTTTAGCGTGCACCCAAATCTGATCACAAGGGCCTACAACATTTACGCCTCCATGCAGCCACCGCAGCCAGAATTAGATCCTACGACCAGCGGGTCCGCAGCCAAGTACCTTAGACACTAGACCGCTGCGACAGGGAGCGATTCAAATAAACACGTCCTCGAGTAACTGGTACAACAAGTTTCGCTCCAAACCGTTCTTCTAGCGCCCACGTCACCGTCTGCTTCAACCGGGTGAACACCCTGCACAGCGCTGCTGCTTCGCATCCTATCAGAGTTCCCTTTGGGGAAATGGTCTACAATTTGCTTTCGTATGTTTGTCAGTTCTAATTCATGTTCTGCTTAAAAAACCGGTACTCTAAATCCCTCTTTCACCGATTCGGTTATGAACACATGAGTAATTTCTCTTGTAGAGCCACTAAAATGTTTCAGTAGCATGTGAATGGCGATGACGTTTCCCTGTCAGCACCATGCAACTGAGCTAACATCCAAACTGGTTAAAGCTACATTCATGCCGACAAAGCGTGCTCACTGAGGCCTTCTGCCAGGTTATTGTTTCTTTGAGTAGTTCTGAAAAAGCCAGCAGTCGGAGACCTGCCTACACCAAGACGGTGTTTACTAAAACAGGAAACAAACACAGAGATGAAGTTTGTGTCAGGAGCCCCGAAAACTCTTGCTTCTCTTCATTGATCCCCCGCTAATAAAGTTGTTAGCTTGCAGCCTCCAAGTAGTAAATATGTTACACACCTCTTCGTAATTTCTTGCCAGTCGTCTTTCTTAAGAGACAAGGACAGACGTGATCACGTGCGTTTGTAAACATCTTTTCGCTTCCACCAGATCCCACCGCAGCTGTAACACAGAAGTGTGGCAGTTTGGGCTACTTGGTATGGCGTGATGATAGTAAGAGCGCGAGAAACATAACGATGACAAAGTGACTAGAAGGAGACGAGCGTCACCTTCCAACTGAGTTTATTTTGCAGGGCGCGATAAAATACACAGATGATATTTATCCAAGTGACAAAAACCATGTGACAGAAAGAGCAATAGATGAGTAAGAAAAACAAAACAAAATCAATGAAAAAGGCTGAAAAATTGGCCCTCAATCTGCATGTTACACTGCATATGTCGTCGGAAGACGATAGTCTTGCGTTTGGAGAGAGTAAACAAAAGGTTTGTTTGATGTTCCGCGCAAGAAAATTGGTGAACGGTATTCTGGAGGTGCTGCGTTGGTACCTCGAGCTTGTAGCGGAAGCGAGCGAGCACATCGAAGCATGTTAGACACGAGCGCCACCTGGTAGTTAGAAAACGAAGGAAGGCGTGCGCGCCTATCTCGGAGGTGATAAGGTGCAGAACGCAAAGCGACGGGCAGATGCTGCTATCGTGTCTTCCTAGCGAAGCGTTGGATTCACCTTTTTTTACCATAGCGTTGCACTGTCTGCAGCGTGATAAACACTACGGTCCGTAGAATTACTTGTGTGTGCCTTGTCTAGTATAAAGGTACACATACAAAACATTGAAATGTGTTGTTATGGTGCCTCAGACATCTTCAATAATTGATTTTCTTTTAACAATCGCATAAGTATGAACGCTAGATCTTGAGCAATAACGCTTGATGCTGCGGATGGGGTTGGCCGTTTGGTGCAGTTTGAGGTATTGGTAAGGGCAGACAAACAGACAATTGTACAGATAGACAGACAGACAGACCAAATTTTTTTCGTCAAATATTCCCAAGAAAGACTATCGTCTTTAAAATCTATAAGGTAACCAAACAGAAAAGTAAAATTAAAACTGCCATAACTACTTGCGCGCACGGAAACGTTCAAGAAACCTTAGTTCCTTCTCGGACAGAGACACGGAGGGCTTGCTAATGCATGTCACCTGTTGGCCTGCCGTCTGCATGCCTCGACAATAACTCGGGTGCATCATCCCTGTGCTTTTACAGCGTCACTGTGTCCTTGAAAAGGGAAACAGAGTTGCACTCAGTGCAGAGCTGACCAAGAAAACCATCTTTCTCGTTTCTAACATTGTTAGCATGTTCTCTCAGTTGATCATTCAGACACCTTCTGGTTTTCCTGACATAAAAAGCACCAGCGCAAAAAACGGGTCCTATAGACAACTTCCCGGCAATATGCCACATACCTGTTCCTTTGTTTATCTCTACAATCAGTTGATGATTACTTTTTCAGGGGGCTTGTAAATTTAGTGAGACTGATTAAATTGAATGGTGCCGAGAACAGCACCCGAACTCGCGCTCGTTTTTCGATTTTCTTGAGCCTTTGTGATATCTGGTGCTTAAACGGAACAACAGCTATCCTTTCAAGCTCTGTATCCATGTTGCTTGGATCCTGTCCCTGCCTCCACTCTGCCTTATTGGTCCGCAGGATAGTCTCAGCGACAGATTCGATATACGTCTCAGAAAATTCCGAAGCCATAAGCCGGCACACTTGAGCTCTAAAGCTCGCAGAGATGATGTGAAAGCACGACCTGTCCAAGGCTTCCTCAAGGCTGGTCCGTGCTATTTCTCGCTTTACTAACTCACAGGTGTCAAAGGTGTCTGAATGATCGACTGAGATAACACGCTAACATTGTTAGAAACGGGCAAAAGCGTTTTGTTGCCCAGCACTGCATAACTGTGTGCTCTTTTCAAGGACACAGTGACGCTGTTTAGGCACAGGCATGAGCGCACCTGGAATATCGTCAAGGCTGCGCAGATGGCATGCAAACAAGTGTCATGCTTTAGCAAGGCTTCCGTGTCTCTGTTCGAAAAGGAACTCAAGTTCCTCGAAGCATTCGGTGCTAGCAACTAGTTACAGTGCTTTTACTTTTATTTTTATGTTTCGTTTCCTTTTTTCATGTATTTGTGTTACTTTCTTTACTTATGCACTGCTCTTTTAATCACATGGTTTTCGTCGCGTGGTTTACTGTATCCTATACATGTTTTCGCACTCTGCGATATAAACTCAGTTGGAACTTAGCTCTCATCTCCTTCTTGTCTCTTTGTCGTCATTCTGTTTTCGCGCTATTACTATCGTCATTGTCCCACCGGAGCCTTGCAGATTTCTTGCTCATGATCAATACCACGTCTCCCAGTTTTAGTTCACTACAAAAAATGTCATGAACGTTTTGAGCTGGTGGCAGCTGTAATATATAATTCCTGTGCCATTGCTTTCAAAATGCATCGAGCCATGCCCTGTCTAGCCTCCTAGGTTCTTGTAGTTTGTCTTTGGTCGAGCTGTGGAGAACACGTAAGAAGCGACTTGGCATGCCAATCAAGCACCGAAGCCGACTCAACTCAAAATGTTTCATTATTTATTGAGCCCATCGCACCCATCTTGCTATCGCGCCACACGTGATCGCGGCCGTTCTCTTCCTCACCACATGTTCTTGCCAGTGTAGGTTAAAAGTCAGAGCTCCTATCTCTAAAGAGCAGCAGGGTGTGCAAAAAAATATGCACTCCCAGGCAACTCTGCGAATGCAAGTAGTGTCCGAAACATTGAGAATGCAGACAAGTGGAGCTACATGCAGTTATGCGAGTGTGGGAGCCGTTTCAAAGTAGTTGGCTTCGGGTGCTTCAGTTCGATGGTGTTGCCGGAACACTCATGATGTATGGTGACTCGTGTTTATTCAGCACCAGAAAAGCCCGATGTAGTGTGGTTAGAGAGCAAGTCGATTGGGCCCGAAGTACACGAAGACATGGGTCAGATTGGTGAGCTCAGATGTTGTGTATGGTGCACATCCTAGAAGAGGAGGAGTCGGACAAGTTTCAGGATCCCGAAAGAGGTACAGAAAGAGGTGGGCATAACTATGAGAAGACAGCACTGTCGTAGGTGGTTCTGAACAGAAGGCGCTAGGAAGATGGAGCGCAGTGTCATAGACGGGCTCCACCATCAAATAAATGCAGGAGCTCGTGAAACATGACAAAGTCGAATTGATAGCTGTCGTTACTCACTATCTTAGCAGGGCTGCTGAAGCGTGCAACCAATTTTGCGACAAATTCTGCTGTTACAGTTGCTGCAGTACTGTCAGGAAGCGGAGTCACTTCTATCTAATGCGTAATTCTGTTGACAGCTGTGAGCAGGTAGCGAAATTCATCACATGATGGGAGCAGCCACACTATGCTAATATGGACCGTATCAAACGATGGGGAGGCTGGAGAAAATGGCTTGTTGAGGTAGTAGGGTAGGTGTGCTCTTTGGCAAGGTGTGCGTACATGTACACGCTCATGGACATCTGTGTTTCTGCGGGGCCATAGGTAGCATGATAAAACAAGTCGTTGCAAGGCAGGAACGTAGGTGTGGGCGAGCTGTTGCAGCAAACCAGGAAGCTGCTTGCGTAGCGTGATAGGTGCTAAAGACATCGGTGTGCCTGTCGAAGTGTCGCAGTCAAAGTTAGTGCGCTCAAGCAGGAATTGTTTATTCGCAGTGTTGTTTTTCATCAGCGCAGTTTTATGAGCTGGGATCATTGACTAAGTGTGTGCTGCGAGTGTCTGCGCGTTGGGAGCGCAAACGTTGCCAGTGACGCCATGGTGTGCACCTGGCTAAGAGCGCCATCAAGTATGTTCTGGTTGCCACTGGCATGTCGGATACTGGCAGAAGGTAAAAAAAAGATGTTGGAAAGTACGATAGATGGCGTATTTCTCATGGCGTTTGCGTCGACGTTTCTCTGCAAAGCATATATGTCAATGACATAGGGTTTGTAAAGCTTGTAAGTGTGGGACCTTCGACAATACGGCAAAAGTGTGGATAACAAAGTAAACTCCAACTCTTAACCTAACCAGCAGTTTTAAGCTTGTTTTGGGCTGAGGTTTTTTAAAAAAAGAGTACTTGGTGTTCCCATGGGTTGTTCATACACTGCTGGAGAACCGCTATCACGACTATGCTAGACGCGTCACTCATTAGGGCGTGAGGTTCCATAGCGCTAAGATTGAGAGCGTGAACCATGAGAGCGTGAGGTTCTTTGAAGTCGGAGGATGCCGCTGTCGTGCAGGTGATGACACAAGCAGGCCACGATAGAGACACCAAGCCCACTTTTTGAGACGCTTATGACAATGCGGTGGTCAGATAGTCATTGTAGTAAACTACACACCTGTTGTAAATGCTCTTCCACGAATTTACAGGCCACCAACAAGTCGTAAATGTAGCCGAAGACGTGTTACTGTGTCGATGAATATTCGAAATGACAAGGAGGCCTTCTGGAGACCAAACAACATTCAGAAAATCTCGAAATTGCGAGTGGTGTGGTCATAGCCGCATTGAATATATCTGTCTCGGCCACGGACTAGACCATTGTTAGAAAATATGTGTGCCATGCAGAGTCGCAGTAAAATTAAATGTGTTTGGTAAAGGGCACAAATTCAGACCTTTCTTAATTTTCGTAGAACTGTAGTGTTCCCTAGGCCTCGATTCACCCCAAGTCTTCAGGACCTTGAGGAGTGCAGCTGCCCAGTTTCTGGTGAAAAATTGAATAACTGCTAATTTTAGCATGTGTCGAAATTCCGCCCGTGCAATTTCAAGCTTGCCCGAGCAAATTGACCTAGTCGGAAGGAAGCAGGAGTTCCGAAAGTAGCGATGTGATAACTTTCATCCTGGCACACTGTTTTTTTTCAATTAGGTTGTGTGCTGATGTGTGCAAATTGCCTTAGTGATGGCATGATGAGTTCACCGAAAACCTTAGCGCAAAGCTTAACCTGTGGTTGCCGGCGCAGCAATACGTTTTAACTAGAGGTACGCTGTCGCGTCTAGGAATCATGATCACTTGACCTACACAATGAGTTAAAGGTCAGTGAAAAATTAGAATTGATTATAGCAGAATGAATGACGATGACCATGAACACCGAGTGAAGCGGTCTTTGTAGTGCCAGGTGTAATATGAGAGACCATTGATTATATACTGGAATGAGAGCTTCATTCACTGCTTGAAAGTACAGCATGGGAGCTGTGGAGTGATTCTTTCGTCTAGCAGGAGGATGCTGAACTGTGCGTTCTGCCAAATAGGAAGCGCTTCTCACTAACCGTGTCGTGAAACTCGAATCGATGACATGGGGTGGGCCCATGACCGCTCCTTGTCGCTAGCGTACCGCTGGATGGCCTTTCAACCCAGTGCAAAGGAGGAGGCATGTATGGGCGCGGGCGCCAAAACAACGGTGATACCAGCAGGTGTTACACTTCTATGCTTGACAGGAGCACCCGTTGTTGAAGGGTGGGAAGCGTCGATAAGAGGGGGAATGGCGACGTCGGCGTGAAGGAGAAAGGCTCCTACGAATATTGCCAACCTGATGCTTTTTCCGTCCATCGAAAACTCAGTAACGGAAAAAGGCTCCAATGCTGCTTCAGACTGACAAGTTAGTGAAGGGCAGACGGTGAGTAATGCTGGAGCCGGAATCGCAGCTGCAACCACTGGCAGTGAATTAGATACTTCCATAACCTTGTCAGCCTATGTCACGAACTCTGACAAATTATAGATTGAAGCAGTTGCCAGCACCATCAGGACTTCAGTCAGCAAGCGCTGAAGGAAAAGCTTATGGACGAAGGTGCCTTCTGTAGAGGACCGAAATGGACTGAGAAGACCAAGTAATCGACAAAGTAGCTCTCTTGGCCGTTTACTATGAAGTTTTTTGATTGAGAGAAGGTCTTGCAAACATGTGCGCTCTGACAGAGCCATGCGGTTCAATATGAGGCCTTGATAATTTTTCAGGACGTCTCTGGTAGGTCATGTGCGAGCTACTGCAGAAGATATGAATTCTTCTCGATGACGGTCGCCGAAAGCGCGTCCCGCACAAGGAAGTACTGGCAAGCCTCGTAGGTAATCCTCAAGATTAGTTGAATGAACCATGCTGATGAACTCTGCCAGAACTCTGGCAGTTGAATCGTGTTGGAGAAAACTACAACGATTCAAGTGGTCTTGGGGTCGGCCGGGATCTTTGAGGTTTTTCTGGCATGCGTTGTGGTTGATTGAAATGACTCCACAATTTTGATTGGTTTTGCACGTTATAATCAGGAAAATGTTCGTAATTGAACGAAATGTCCACGGTCACCAATTTGTTCAGAGCACAACAGAAACGACTCGAGACGACCTTCAGGTGCTAAAGCCAAGTGAGCACTAAGTTTTCATTTGTTTTCTCTGCCTTTTTAAACCCACTAATCTGTCGTCCCACATGGGATCTCGCCCCACCTCTTCTTCCTTGACCATGCGATCTCATTGATGTCAGTGGCGCTACAGAACTAGGCTCCGTTTCAGCTATCTCGTCACCAGAATTGCTATGATTCTGGCGACGAGATAGCTATGATTCCTCCAGATGACTAAATATTGCCATTCGACGAGACTTTACTACCGAATAAACGTCTGTCCACATTGTTTCTAATTCAACATGGCTTACGAAAGCCGTTTTCAAGGCCTTTTGTAGCGTGGTTTCTATGTACAGATCAGCCGTTCCGTGAAACCACCTCAGTGATAGTGCGTGTTCGGCTATAAACTTCCATGTTTTTCTCATGTGCCTGATGTAATGAACCCTACTATTTTTAGAGAATTCTTTGACGTTTCCGCTACAGTTGTACTGGGCTGCGAAATAAATGGGCGACGTCAAACAAAAGTGATGAAAGTGCAATGACTTGCACCGAAACTTTGTATCTTGCATAGGCAGGGCATAAAATTCACATAACAGTATAAAAAAAATAAAAATATCGTTCTTTTATATTCTACAGAAATGTTTAAAATGTCAATGTTAGGTTTCCAAAGGCCATGCAGCCAGCAATACATTCAATGCTGTGTAGATTAGACTTTCTTCACTGTGGCTGTATTGACATTCAAGCTCTGCATTCAACCAATGAAGGGACACCAAATAAAAACGTAAGTGAAGCAGCTATTTGATGAACTACATCTCTTCTTTTTGCTAAAATAACAAAATATTTTTAACTGGTAGACGATTGGAGGCGATGCTGAGAACGCGTCATGTTTTCTTATTCCCGTTCACTGTCCAACGATTTGACGACCACCCAATTGGGAACACACAATAGAGCCAAGAAAATTTTGTAATGATTGTCTTTTCTGATGTGCTGACTAATTAGTTGCGCCAATGGGCCATTTATCAGTTATATAACTGACATTAATTTATAACATAAAGGTAGCACACCCTCCGCACAGTACACTTTTAGATGCGGAAGCATCTTATACTCGCGCCTTGTAGTGCGCCGTCCGCACCGCTTCTCAAACATTCGACAGCTGACGCGCGCGCATGCGCCGTCGCGCCGTCGCCCACCATCTGTGCCGCGCGCGCTTCTCCTTCGAGAACATTCGACAGCTGACAGCGCATGCGCCGTCGCGCCGTCGCCATCTGTGCCGCGCGCGCGCTTCTCCTTCGAGAACATTCGACAGCTGACAGCGCATGCGCCGTCGCGCTGTATATATACTCAAGGTCGGCGCTCGCTCGCTCAGTTGCCGCTCGTCCGTTGGTTTGTACGGCGCGTCGACGTCCAAGGTCGCGGTGAAATGAATTCCAACGAATCCACAAACACAATGATCGACGTCCCTTCGACCAGCGCCACCCTTTTCGCATACGTGTGTACGTGTTCACTCATTTAACAACCCCTCCTACAACCACGTTAACCAATTTAGCCATCGACCCAAGTAAGTCGCATTTTAACACCCCATTTCACAACCACGTTAACCAATTTAGCCATCGACCCAAGTAAGTCGCACTTTAACACCCCGTTAATTAATTATATGCTCCGCATCCTCCTCAGTGTTCTCCCGAGGGAAGCTGCGGGCAATTTTTTGCATTCTTATTCGACTTAGATGGTCGAGTTCCAGAGAGTGAAAATGGCAATGGAAATGATAAACGAACGATGCACTCGAGCACATACTTTCCACTGCAGTTCATTTAAATATATTTTATTAGAGAGGTGTTTTATTTGTGAATGAACAAAAATATTCCTCCAAAAGCTACGTTGCGTGAGGAGCCCGTGTTTCGCGGCCGTACTGTGTGTGCTAGCATGATTTACCTTTTGATGACGAATGACAAGAAGGATTGGTTATATCTAGCACTAGTACCTAGCACATTTGTGTAAAAAAAGAGCATTTTAATAAGCCACACTATGTACGATATCTCTTCTGATTGTTTTCTCCTGATTGTTTCACCCTAAAACCTCCACCTAAAATTGAATATTACGCTTAAGCATTCAAGTTTATCACCAACTACTAATATTTCTTCATAAGGTAATCTAGAATGGTTCTATTCTGATGATTTTGGAAACTACATTCATACTGTCGGCGTCATGTTCATAACATCACAATTACTGCCTGTCACCTTTAACCACATCTTGTCTTTCCTGTCTCTCAAGCACAAAATAAAAATTAGTACCAACCTACATATTCCCTCCCAGAGAAGCCTTATGATAATTCGCTCATAACGTTTCACTCCTGCCAGTGATCTCCGCATAGTAGGAATATTGCCAGAATTTACGCAACCATTCAGTCAGTGATTATTCACAGCACCTCAGGAACAAAACAATCTTGCAAGATCAAATATTTTAATTGTTCACAATAGCCACCTAAATAACCAGTTTTACATAGCACTCTATTATTAGTGGGGACTCCGTGAATTCAGTAGAAGTTTTCCTAAAATTTTAGAGGGTGTTTATTCGAGTTTATGATTTATAAATACTTCAGCGTCTGTCGGAGTTTCTCGTAATCTGATATGGTCTATCTACATCACAAGACCAAGGCTGCTGGACCCCAACATTACATTTCAATTGATACCTGGCCTTGCTTGTATTTTGGGAAACGATAAAGCTGTTTAAGGTGCCGAAAATGTACTAAAGTACAGAAATTTCAGAAAAGTTTTTCACAAAATTCAATGCTGGGAACAATTCAAAAAGATATACCTACAAAGAAAAAGACTACCTTCAGATTTTGCCATTTCACAAGAACTGCTTTCTCTATTGCATTGATCAAGAACTTAGCGCGGAACTCTCCCCCTCATTCCCTCGCCACCTATAGACGTTATATAATCGTCTTCGACTGCGCGTGGCATACACGAACACACACATGTAACAAACAGTGTGTACCAATAATCCATGTTTTGATAATTGTGGCTGCATAGAGACAGTGCAGCACATACTGCTAGATTACCCAGCGTACCGCGATTAGAGGCCGCTGTTCGAACAAGAATTGGACATGACATGGCGCGAACAATTAATGTTGCACAACATATGAAGCCCCTCGCATGGACCTTTTAAACATCGTCGGGTCATACTATCACTGATCAATTACATATTCAATATTGGCCTTGTCGGAAGGCTCTAATAATCTGACATCTCACACAGCGAAACCTTGATTTACGTGAGACCCTATTGTAAGTAGTTCCATCAGGTTCACAAGACCACAACCTTTTTTTCATTTGTTTGCTCTCTGTCTGCTGAATTTTTTTTTCATTTTCTCAGCCCCGTACTGAGCTGCATGGTAACAATATGTAGTCGCTGGCAAAATATCTGTTTTCTTCATAAAGAGTCCATCTCTCTTTGGTTAGTCGGGTGGATTCAGCAATATGGTTGCTGCAATTCATTTGGAAAGAATGGAATGCCTACCTCGAAGATTATTTAGGTGCACGACGAGGAATCCAAGCTCTTTAGAGTGTGTATAATTATATATGCATACTTACTCTTCCGTTGGGGCACGTAGACTTTTCCACGAACGTTGCCAGCCATAATGTGGTGAAATAAAGAACATAAAAGTGAAATTTGATGCTCATATCTAGGCGAAGAGGCTGCGCTGAGAGAGGCTAATGAATAATAGTTTTGTGAAA
>WOVY01007218.1:0-26648 GCA_013436015.1 Rhipicephalus annulatus
GTGATTTAAAAAAAAATTACCACACGACTAGCATGCAGGGGCTCGCGGCTGGCAACATTAGTGCTTAAAAACGATCTTCGAACAAACGATCGGGGTGTAATAATATATTATCTTTTTATTCCAACCTTGTCGTCAGCTTCCCTTCGAGACCTAGCAAGTGGGCATACGATTACATACCAATTAATGTTTGACGTGGACCTGTTGATTAATTCTAAATATCTATAGCATGAGCGACAATTGTAATGAACAATTGCTAAATATCATGTTAAAATTGAACGAGTCACGTACGCGTATGCTTGGGTGGATGTGAACATGATGATACAATATTCCCACCGAACTACAAAGTCTTTCGCAAAGACCGCGCCTCTAGGGGTGGCGGGGTGGCGGTTCTAATCAAACAAAGATTGAAGCCATATTGCAGGACGATATTGCTGACTTGGAGTGCTTGTGCATAAATTATCTTGGTGGGGTCAGCATTTTATTTTATACGCGCTTTACTGCCCTCCAGACACGCCCCCTGAATACTTAAGCAAACTTGAGCAACATATGTCTCAATATCACAAACATAAAATTATTCTTGTAGGTGACTTCAATCTACCAACTATTAATTGGGAGTTAATACACGCTGATCACCAGAATGTTGAGCATGCTAACATTATGTTTAGTATTATGTTCACTCATGATTTGGCCCAGCTGGTTCACGACCCAACGCGTGTCCAAGGGTCTTGCAGTCAGTTTAGATCTGATATTTTTCAATCGTGCGTTCAGCGAATATACCGTGTCTGTCGAATCCGGATTATCTGATCACTATCTTGTGGGCCTTTCCGTCCCACTGTTGAAACGCGGTGATAAGAAACGCTGTCAAGTACGGTCTTTCAAAGACTACTCCCGCGCAGATGACGCGTCCATAGTTGATTATCTGGAGACCGGTCCTTGACTTGACAGTGATGACGTATGCGCTCTCTGGGCCCAGTTTAAAAAAATGTATGAACACTGTTTAGCTAAATTTGTCCCGAGCCGAAAAAAGAAAACTCACAAACAGACCCCCTGGATAACGCGTAGTATTATTCACTTGAAACGTAAAATTAAACGTCTAAAAAAGAAGCGTGCAGATTTGACTAAAATCGGACCATTACAGGCTAGCCTCGCACAAGCTGTGCGTTCTTCTAAGGATTATTATTTCCAAACAACTCTCCCAAACTTCATAAAAAATGACCCTGAAAAAATTTTGGTACCACTTGACGGATAAAAAAAAGACTGTATCCGAAATGTTAGTAAATGAATCTATTGTTACGGACAAAGAGACTATAGCTGAGCATTTTCAATATATACTTCCATAGCGTGTTTACTAGCGCAAGTGTATATCCATCTGATGTTCCATCGTTTCACACGACAGAGGCTGACTTTGTTTCGTACCGGGTGTATTTTCCATGCTCTTAAACTGAAATGAAAAACTAAGAAATCAAGCGGTCCTGATAATATTCCAAACACCTTTCTTTGCCGATATGCTGAAGTTATAGCGAAATATCTTGTGATTATATTCCGTGTATCTTTGATATCTTCAAAGCTCCCTAGTGACTGGAGGCAGCCCGAGTTGCACCGGTATTTTAAAAAGGTAACCGCTTGCTTTTTGAAAATTATCGCCCAATATCCTTAACATCAGCATGCTGTAAATAATTGAGCATATAATCGCGCATCATATCAGCGAATATCTTGAAAAAAATGCTGTCTTAACTGATTCTCAACATGGTTTCAGAAAAGGGTTTTCAACTGTGACTCAACTGCTCACTATATGTCATTCCTTTGCATGTACTCTAGATAAGAACGGTCAAACTGATGCGATATCTTGGATTTTAGTAAAGCGTTTGATAGGGTTCCTCATGACAGACTAATACTAAAATTGAACAATATTGGTCTTCCTCGCATCTTAGTTTTCTGGGTTATTGATTACTTAAAAAAACCGAATTCAGTACGTAAGAAATTGGGGATCAGCGATCGGGTGTCTTCCTGTCACCTCTGGAGTACCGCAGAGGAGTGTCTTGGACCCCAACTGTTCCTGCTGTATATAAATGACATTGTAAGTGTGGTATGTTCATCTGTGCAAATTCGTCTGTTCGCAGACGATTGTGTGTTATATAATGAAATCACTTGCCCGGAAAATCAACATGATCTTAATCACAGTTTGTTTAATGTTTTTCAATGGTGCAATCGCTGGGGGATGGCTTTGAACTTAGATAAAACTGTATGCATGCGTATAACCGGAAGAAAAATCCACTTCAGTATACTTATACATTAAATGAGTCACCTCTACAGCAAGTTTCTGAGTTCAAATATTTAGGAGTAACACTCCACAAGTAATTTATCTTGGAATCAACATATTGACAATATGTTGTCAATGCCTTCCGTAAACTGTCTTTCTTACGACACAAATTAAAAACGCTCCTACTGATGTCAAACTCCTGGCCTACCAATCAATAATCCGACCAAAGTTAGAATATGCATGCATAATATGGGACCCATTCACACAGAAAACGTCAACAAACTAGAAAGAATCCAAAGGAAAGCTGTAAGGTATATATACTCTAAGTTTCGTCACACTGATTCACCTTCTGAGTTAATTAGAGCTAATGGCATTGAACTCCTTGAGTCACGACGGAAGACATTTAGGCTTAATTTTCTTTCCCAACTTCTTCAAAGACAAACAGCACTAGACCCTACACAGTACTTGACACCCATATCGACAAGGCATACGAGCCACCATCACCCCGGAAACCCTAACACCTTATTTTGCACGGACAGATGTATTTAAATTTTCTTTTTTTCCACGAACAGTGGAAGAATGGAACCTTCTAAACTCTGTATAAGGATTCAATTTGGTTGATTTACTGTGTGTAAACTGTGTGTTGGGTGTGTAAACCTGTATTTGTATGTTGAATTCTTTTCTTTTTCCTTTCTATGTGACTGATTGCCTAACATGTACTTACTACTTGTACCGTGCCACCTGCTTGGACCTGTGAATGTCTGCAGTATGAAATAATAAAAATAAATTGTAGTGGAGCATACGCACCAACGCGTATGCGCCTTCGGAAGACAACAACAAAGCCCGTGCTCTGCTTGCGCGAGAGTTTGTGCCGCCTTTGCCAGACTGGCCGTACGCCCACTTTCCGTTGCGACCTCGTTGCGACTTCTCGCTCGAATAAACGTCATCACAAAATAAATAAACATCACTGTCCTTAAAGCCAAGTAACTATCGCAGAGCTCTACTGAACTCCTAGTTGTATATTTTTTTAATTGGGCGATTCCATTGTAGTAGACTTGCCTTGGCCCTCGAAAACTGTAACAGGCATCAATCACGAAGAATTTTCAAGAGAAAGTTTGGGAGGATTCACACTGTAGGCGACTTTGCACAACTATAGTCGACTACAACCAAAATATTATATATACATATACACATCCAAAGCATGACGGGGACGGAGAAAATTCGCCGGATAATAGAAAAAAAAAGTCATCTACTTTTACGAAACCACGGCGTGCGTGCCCTTCACCTGCACAAGGCAGCTGTGCTCTTTGGTGTATACGTTCAATCCATAATTAAATTATGAAGCTAATATAATTACTATGCAGAATAAAAACTAAAGGCTTAACGTTTTCATTCAAGACATTGCGCTCGAACGAGCAAAAAATGTCAGAATGTTTTACTAAGACTATCAGGACGCTCTAATATTGGGCCTAAACTTGCGACAGAAATATGTGTCTGTATAGTGTAAAGTCAACAAACTGAATAACGGCGGCGGTCGCTATCGAGCACTTTCGAGGATTCGTCGTTATGGTCGGTGCTCACTGAACCTTGCGAGGGAAACGCTTCGTTTTACTCGTTGGGCGTGCGAGGGAAACGCTTCGTTAAGGACGTCCCTGATCGTTCTACGTCAGGGGCGTCCGTCAGTACGAGTCATGGTGCCCGTCGCGTCTTGGACGCCTTCAAAGGCGCTTGTCTTCGACGTTGTTGTCCCTACGGGGACTAGTGCCGAGACCGTCGTTGATGCGACGGCCTCAATAGTCGGCCTCTCAGAGGTATACTGCGTGCAGCATCAGGGAGCTCGAAACTTCCAAGTCACCGTTAAGAGCATGGCCTCCATGTCTCTAATCGTCAATGCTGGCTGCCTGGTGATTGGCGGCGAGCGTGTTCAAGTCGTTCCCGTAGGCCCACAAGTGACCAACGTCGCCTGCCTGTTCCTGCCATCGTTCGTCTCAAACGAAGCTCTCGTCCAAGCGTTATCCCCATATGGCAAGGTGCTCACTGTCACCAGTGGTTTGATGAGCGGGCGACGCGGCGTACTCACTGGAACGCGGTATGTTCGAATGGAGATGAACGCCGCTAATCCTGTGCCGAACTACCTGCGCATCTCCGGTCACCGTGCTACGTTTGACTACCGTGGTCTCCAGCGTGTATGTCGAAGATGCGGCTCAGGGGACCATCTACGAGCCCAGTGCACAACACCGTATTGTGGTCGCTGCGGTGTGCACGGTCACGTTAGTGAAGGATGTGACCTCCCATGTCGACGCTGCGGGGACGGCCACCCAACTGTGGTTTGCCCTGTCCGCCGCTCTTACTCAGACGCTGCCGCTGGTGCCTTTCCACCACTGACACCGGAAAAGGAACCAACTACCGACTCGGGGGACGCAGAGGAGGTCACCGACGCTGTGCTGGCCTCACCCCTACAAGTTCCTTCAAACGAAGCGCACAACGAAAGCGCGATTGTCGATGCGACGCTTGGCGCGTCCGCCTCGGCGCTGGTGCAGGAACCGTGCGCTTCGAAAGACGCAACGCACTGCCCTGAAAACGGCGTCGGCGTCTCTTCTTTGACGCCACTTGATGTTCAGTGCACAAATGACCCCAGTTATCAGGCTGCTGCTGTTGGAGTTGGCCCTACGACCCTGTTATTTTGGAAAACAGTGGCGAAAACACCACAGCCTCTTCTGTTGCGGCCGCTCCGACCATTTCGACATCACGTCGTACACGTAAAAAATCGCCCACACAAAGGGTGCCTACACCGGACTGCCGAGACGCGGACAGTGCTGCCAGCATCAAGAATGTGGATCCAAGCTTGCCGGCGGCTCAGTCCCTACCTCCTCAGGACACGTCTTCGGAAGACGGCTTCAGCCTGGGACTGGACAGTAGCATCGGACTGTCTAGCCTTGCCGATTTTGACGTTGAAATGGGAGCTACACGTGAAACAAAGCGAGGGCACACTTCCAGCTCTTGCTCCGATGAACGCAGTGATGGCCGTGGTAAATCCCAACGGTCCAAAAAACCTCGACCCTCTTCTGGAGGGTCGAACAGTGCGTTGTAATTTGGTCGAGCAAGTGTCCCCTGGACACTTTCCAGGACACCGTCTAGAACTATGCGTCCAGGTTAGTCTTTACTTTTTATTATGGCTACTACACTGCATATTATTTCATTGAACGTTCAGGGTTTTCGCAGTCCGGCAAAGCAGGCTGAAGTGATTAGTGTCGCCTGCGCTGAAAATTGTGATGTTTTGTGCCTCCAGGAAACAAATTTTTTCTCGCTATCCGACGTGCTTGCTTTTAAACGAAGGTTCAACCTAGATTGTTATTTCTCTTTTGCTACATCTCGTTTTACGGGAGTAGGTATTATTATTTTTAACCGAGCTCTATTAAGGGATCATCATGCTTTTTACGATGGCATGGGCAGGGTTTTGGCTTTAGACTGTAGCTACTTTTCTTTCAGATTAAGGATACTGTGTGTGTATGGGCCAGCGCAAGCTGGACAGTCTAATGACTTTTTTAGAGACCTGGATGTGTTTTTTCTTGACGGTCGTGATGTCATTTTGATTGGCGACTTCAACTGCGTTCTAAATACGCGAACCGATGTACAAGGTCCTGGCTGGGGCCGGTGTGCTTGGAATTCACGCGAGCTTCGCCGCCTTGTCCACCACTTTTCATTACTAGACGCGCACAATGTAGTGCACGGAAATACCTTTGTTTGGACATGGCGACGTGGACGATCCTCCAGCAGGCTCGACCGGGCTTATATCCCACGAGCGTTAGAGGCGTTTGTCTCTGATCTATGCGTTCCGTCCTTCCCACCTTCTCCTGTGTACGTATCTGATCATCGGCCTATTGTCTTGAAGCTCGAAGTTCCATTTTCTTTCTCAGAAAAGCCATGGCGTCTTGATGTTCGCGTCCTGCAGGACGCGCGCTCAAGATCAGATTTGTCACGCGCAATACGTGTGTCGCTCACGGCGTCTGGTCCTGAAGATTGGGATGCGCTTAAAACACAGTGGCGCCTGCGCTGCGCAGTGGAGGGGCGTTCGCTTCGTCGACGCGTTTCTGAAGAGCTTGCTGATACCGCGATGAAGTTACGCATTGCTTTGCGCGCCGAGACGCCTTCTCCTCTGATGCGAGCGTGGCAGCGTGAACTGCGTGAACGCTTTCAGCGCTTGACTGCTGCTTCGTCCCTGGCGGCAGCAGCATGGCGCTGTAGACACAACCCATGTGCACATCCCGAGGTGCTGCGCTACGCGAGACATTCCTTTTTTGGGCAATCAGAGCCACCTGTCTCTATGACAGCACAAATACCACCTGCGCAGCGGCTTCCTACGCCTGATCGATCGGTTTTCTTGGCGCATTTTGAAGCAATGTCGTGTTCGGCCATGCGGACTAACTGTGATGAAACACCGCCAATGCTTAGAAGTTTGCCCCGTATTCCTCAAGAAGCTGCAGATTGCCTGCACATCCCTCCGTCGGCTGATGAGGTAAAGGCGGCACTGAAATCTATGAAACGTGGAACGGCCCCAGGGCCAGACGGTTTACCTGTTGAGTTTTACTTGACATTTTGGGATGAGATTGGTGCTACATTTACCGCGGTAATCCGGCGATGCTACGAGGACGGTGTCTTTCCATCAAGTTTTCGAGATGGACGCATTGTGCTTATTCCAAAGGGTGATGCTTCCTCTGTTAATCCTGAAGATTGGAGACCTATCACGCTCCTCAATGTTGACTATAAGATATTCGCGGCGGTAGCCGTTCAACGTTTGAGGGGTCTGTTGAACACCCTAATAGGTCATCACCAGACTTCATCAGTGCTTGGACGAGAAATACACAGCTTGTCATATACCACACGGGATATCATAGCTTATACTTTGTCGCGATCTGCGCGTGGTATCCTTGTGTCTTTGGACCAGGAAAAAGCGTTTGACCGACTAGAGCACGCGTATATCTTTAATGTGCTCACAGCCTTCGGCTTTTCTCATTCGTTTGTGGAAATGATTAAAAATACGTACACTGGTCTGAAAAGCACACTAGTTCTGGATGGTTGGGAAAGTGCTGCCTTTTCCATAACACGTGGGGTCCGTCAGGGATGTCCATTGTCTCCTGTGCTATTTGTCCTCAGCCTTGAGCCATACTTGCGTGCTCTTGATGCGGATTCACGTGTCCGGGGTCTTCCGCTTCCTGGTAGCGGTGTCGTGAAAGTCACAGCTTTCGCTGATGATATAACCTTGTACCTTTCAGATGAAGATAGCCTTTCACGCAGCCTGCATGTATTTTCCCAATATGGCGACATTTCAGGTGATGCGTTGAACATCTCCAAATCCCGGTATTTCTTCATTGGCTCTCCAAACTCCAGGCTTAGCGCCAGTGTTCCCATTCAGCCGGCCGCGTCCCTTCGTATTTTAGGTATTTCATACAACCACTACGGCATTTGCGAATCTGTTTGGTTAAACACTCTCGAGGAAGTAAGACAGAAAATTCAGGATGCACGGGATTTCGACTTCCCGCTTCTTGAGCGGAGGTACCTTGCGCAGACTGTATTTTGCGGTCGCATTTGGTACCTTTCTCACGTCGTGCAACCATCTTTACGTATCGTGCGATCACTGCAGTCTGCTTTGTGTTCCTTTTTTGGTCAGGCGGCACTGAGTTGGTCTCTCGCGCGGCACTGGGACAGCAGCGTGCTCAAGGAGGCTTTGCTTTCCCTTCAGTGTCCATACGCTGTCGGCTGCTGGCACTGCGTTTCCTTTTGCGCCTAGTGCAAGGGGAGGAATCTCCCGCACAAACGCTTGCATATTACTTTCTGGGTACTCAACTTCGCCATTTGATGCCTAATGTGCAACTTAACAGGGGGCCACAGTCAATAACACTTCCTGCGTTTTATGCAACAACTGTTGCATTTTTTCGCCATGTCAAGTCGAGCTGTCCTGGCATAGATGTTTTGAACAACCACATAGTTGAGACAACTGCTGCTTTGTTGCTTCCGTTGGTCCCGCCAGCCCGCCGTGCTCGCTCTAGACGGGTGTCTTGGAGCTCCTTAACGGCTTCTTTTCTGCCTGGACACCTTCGGGACTTCATGTGGCGCCTGGGATGGGGTGTACTTCCCACTCTCGACCGCCTCGAAAGGTGGAGAATAGTCCAGTCAGCAACATGTCCGAACTGCTCCCTTCGGGAAACAAATCAGCATTTTCTGAGGCATTGTATCATTGCTCGCGTTTTTTGGAGAGCCGTACATGCTGGATTTCACTGCCTCAGAGTAAATCGCTTCGTTTCTTCTGGGCGTTGTTCGCGAGGCCGCTTCGCTTGTCTTCTCATTGTTGCCGGCGCTTTCTGCCTCTGGCGCAACCGCTGCGAGGCGGTTGCTGCGGGCCGCCGCCGCCGCGCGCTCTTCCCGATCCTAGAACAATTGTACTCGGAGCTGCTGTCTGTTTTGTCGGAGGAGCTCTTCTTCCTCGGTGAAGAGGAATTCCTTCGGCACTGGTCTTGCCCTTTTGTGTCGGTCTATGACGGACGAGTGAAACTTGTCTTTCGGCCGGCCTGGTATTGGTAGGCTGATCTGTCGATGTGCCGGCAGAAATGGCATGCCAACCTGTAAATATGCAAAATGTACATATTTATGTTTTATTTGTCTCTTGTTTACTTTGAAGTATTTTGTGGTTGTGTTTGTGTGAACCATCAAATGTACATGTTTTTTCAACGTCATCTCATATCCATGTTCATGTAAATGACGTCTGTCTTGTCATCATCGTTAGAGTATGTCTAAGACGGAAATGTTCTGTTGAGTGTTAATGACGTTTGTGGCAATAAATTTTTTCTAAAATGGGAGTCATAGTACCTCGCACGGGACGGCTTTAAGCTCTCCCATAGTAGAGTACCTAGTACTCTAAATCGTTACCCCCCCCCCCTTTTCTAAACACACAGCAGAGTACACCGTAATTAAAGGGGTCGTGAAACGCTCGCCCTAAATAAGGTTCCTAGATGAAACAAGGTAGCGTCACTCATTGTTCTCGAGCCGTCCTCCTCACTCTCTTGATTACTCCTTTTTTCTCTGCCATCCGCGTCTGTAATTGGTGCATTACTTGCACGTGATCTTGCAAATGGCTGGTGGTGTTATTTATTATTATGCAAAAGGTTCAAAGCGAGTACGCATGCGCATATGGCTCCAGCCGGATTCTCGCCGTGACCAAAGACAAAATCGTAGCCAAAACATAAACTGAAGAGGAGGAGCGTTTCGGTGTGCGCTAAGTCCACCAAGATTGTTTCGCCATGCTCGTTCAATGCAACATCTGCGTTTTTCAGCAATGCTGCGTTGCCGTAAACAACAGAAAATGGTTTCGCTCTTTTCAACTTACCTCGTGCTTTCCGAGATGAAGCGCACCATGAGGTGCAACTATGAACCATTTCACGCGAATGCTTTCGTGCAACTTCGTCAACGTATGTCGACGCGGATCTGCGAAGCGAGTTCACTTGTCGGTTTTTATTGAAACGCCAGGCGCGCGTCTAATGAATGTCTAGTGCATGCCAGTTGGTACAAATACATGTGGGTATGCACGTATACAGAACAGCTGTAGGTTGTAATTAACACAACTTCAGAAACATTTCTTTCTTGACCAGTTCCCGCTTGAGCCGAAACGCGCTGCTTTGAGACACCTCACCTCTCACTTTTCAGGAAGTTCCCAGCACCGCATCAGAATCACTTGGCATCACGATTGTCCAAATGGCCACATTTAAAAAAACGTCATCGCAGTGCTGCTGGACGAGTGTTCGTACCAGTCTGGTCGTAGTTTTTTTTTTCTTGCGTGTGCACAAGCCGGTTGCAATCAATCGTCACAACGTCACGCCCTGTGGCCACTTACAGGATCCAGCAAGAAGCACGTTCACTGTGTCACATCCCGAACAAAACACAATCGGCGAAGTGGACTGGTTAAAACTGGACGAAATACCGCGGCCGTGGAACTAAAATGTACTACGCGAGACGCCATGGCTAGTGGTGTAAAGTATAGAACTGCCCAACGTTGCCGGTTGAGTAACGCACATCCCGCTTGCTCTTGTGTTGTGCCGTTTATGTTCATAAAGGTAACTGTTTATTCTACGTCTTATTTTGTTCCATTTTGTTTCATTTACATCTACTCACCGTAGCAACAGAACCCAAACATTCGCTTTTGGATGAAAGTTTTAAACCTTCTAGGGGGCGCTTCAGGCAAATAAGCGAGGAGGAAAAGAGAGGGTGTCGCTACCTTGGAAACTTGTTTCATCTAGGGACCTTAGCTCTAAAGCGAAAATGCGAAGCCACCGGCGTCCACACGCACTAACTAGGTGACGTCATCATAAGTAATGCTTTGCCTATCGAGGAACGCGGAACTTTTCGGTACTTGCGAGTGCGTGAAACCGGGACACCCATGGGCGTTTTTTGCCATGCGAAATCGGCACTACCTTGAACTCTGACGTCATATTAAGCAGCGTTCTTGTGGGACGCGGATCGCGTATGGCAGACGCCGATGAGCGCCTCTTCCGCACGCTCGATATGCCGTATATAGTTCCGCGTTCCTCGATAGGCAAAGCGTCTATGCAGGTCCACTCGGGCTAATTATATAGTTAGCGCATGTGGCTGCCGATGGTGTCGCATTGTCGTTGTAAAGCGACCGTTTCACGACCCCTTTAACAACTTTTTCTACAAACACGGCTTTATGATCTCCCATAGTAGAGTACCTAGTACACAAAGTCGTTAACTACTATTGCTAAACACACAGATGAGACGGACCTTGGAACACGTCCAACATGGTTTAGGGCCGGCTCACTGCTCCGCCCATAGTTGACTACGAAGTACTCAATATCGCTAAACACTATTGCTAAACACATCGAGAGCTTCTGTGTGCTTGAACGTTGCCGGGGCGGCTTTTTGCTCACACATACGGTACCAACCACGTACTTTTAATCTTAAACACGTTTTCTGAACGCATAAAAGTTCCCTTCCGCTTATTCGTGGAAGTTCAGGCAACCAAATTTATGGCGCGGGAGGAGCAAAATATCCTCTGAAATAGAATCGCGTAGTAGCAGAGAATGCCGATTGTTGAGTACACAGAACTTTTCTGAATGTTGAGATAAAGAACGAAAATATAATATCAGCTCATGTCCTCGAGCACATGTGACTGTGACTGAAAGGCTACAAATTGTCACGGCACAATATCGACCACAAACTTAAAGTTATTGGCATTAATAATATTAACGTTAATATTGTGTCTAATTAAAAATCGAGCACTGAAGTTTACAAATTGCCATAGAGAAACACGAGCTGTTCCACATGACCTGTCATCAGTCTCTCTTTTGTCGCCGTGGTGGGACGGTATTGCGCTCACTGTGGGCTCCTCAGCTCAGTAGAACAAGTGTGGAGGCATCGCAAAGCAATTTTAGCAATACATTGACAAAGAGTAGCTCCATGGGTGCCTTTAAAGGCCAATTAGCACATGATAGTAGGCACTATGTAACTCAATGCTTTTTCCAGTATTTCAAAGGCTCATCCTTTCTGAGAACCAGGGTCTCGCTGCAGTATATATTAGATGAGTAGCAGCTTTTACCTCGGAGCGGTGTCCGACCCTCGGCGACCGTCCGCTCCCCCGCTGCGCATGAGCCAGCTCTCCCCTTTCTCCTCGCGTGAGCACGAGGATGTGGCAGAGCGCTGCGTCCTTTCCGTTTCTCCTCTCCCGTTGATATCTCCGCCACAGCTGTGCGCCAGTATATCATGCTGCACTCGCTCGCTCCATTGCGCTCTCCTAGCAGCACTGGGTGTTCACTTTGCGGCATACACGCCGTAATACACACGAATGGGAGGGGGTTAACATAAGCGGCGCACAACTAATACACAACTCCAAACGCAAATGAAACATACGCGGATACATACACAGATGGAAACATTGTGAACACCAGCGCTACTTTGTACCCCACCTGGTTCCCTTTAGTAAGAGATGAAGTAATTGTTTGAACATCTAGCCTGTGAGGTCTGAGCTAGGTATGCTACAGTTCTTTTTTCTATTCTTAACGCTAGCAGATTATGAGTCTCTCTGCCTGGTTTCTTCTCTGCTGTGGACTTGACGTGTTGGAATGATGCAGCCTGCTTTAAAATAAACATGCGCTCGTTTTTGAACCAGTGTATCGTTCAAGGTTTGAACGAAAGACGTGCTGTAACGACGTCAGCATTCGTGTTAGCTACCCCCCCCCCCCCCTAACCAAGTTGCACCATTGGCCTTTGCCGCGTTTTAGATATAGTGTCGAACTATTCGAAAGTTTGAATACAAGGTATTCGAAACTTTGCAAAGTATTATTCGATTAGGTACTACTCTATTCCAACTCGAACATTCAAACACCATTGAAAAAAGTGTTTTTGAACAACTGTATAAATGCGATCATGGGTGAGCTACTCACCTGATCTTTCGAAGCAGCATTCGAAAAAACCGCTAATATTGTATACGACCAGGGTCTCAAGGAACTTTCCAGGGAAAAAAAAAGGCTTTATCGCGAATGATAGCTGAATATCTTCTTTAGACACAAAACAGTCATTGACCTCCGTCTTCTCGAGCAAGACCCGAGTTAAATCGAAAATGAATCACGTTATCAGTCAGAGCAAGAACTGAACATTTTGAGAGAGGGGAGACAAATAAGGTGATACAACTGTCCCTGTTTCAAGATTTCGTGCTGTTGCTGTCACGTTGCCTATCCAGAAATGATAAAATTGTCACTGCAGCTTCCGGTTGAAGCTACCTTGGAAGCCTCCATTGAAGTTCGTGCACAGTCAATACGCCGTGAGGGTTTTGCAGTAAAACTGATGGCTGGGTGGATTGGCATGAATTCACGTTTAATATTTTTGGTAGCGCACACAAAAGAAGAAGGGGCAAAGAACAGATAAACGAGCACTAATTGACAACTGTTTCAATTCTTGAAGATTACTAACATGCAAGAACCACTGATCAGCAGAGAGCACGTGCTTATAAAGCATAGAGCGTGTGCATTAACCAGCATAATCATCATCAAGCTTTTTATGCAGCTCGATAATGACTTGTCAATTACTAGACTGTGATCTAATAATGTCCTGACGATGACTTTGCAATCACTGAACTAAGTACTGACGACGACTTGATAATATATTTGCGATGACTTGCCACCGACTTGACGATGATTCGGTGAGGCGGTGACTTTTCAATGGCGTGACAGTGTGTCGATAATGGTGATGATATGATGATGATGATGATGATGGTGGTGGTGGTATGTGGAGTTTAACGTCCCAAAACCACAATATCATTATGAGAGACACCGTGGTGGAAGGCTCCGGAAATATGGACCACTTGGGGTTCTTTAACGTGCACCTAAATCTGAGTAGACGGCCCTCCACCATTTTCGCCTGCATCGGCAATTCAGCCGCCAGTGCCGGGATTCGATCCCGCGACCTTCGATTCAGCAGTTGAGTGCCATAACCACTGGACCACCGTGGCGGGGCGTATAGTGAATTGACGATAGACTAGATGAGTCCTTGACAATCAGTTGACGATGTGTTGATGAATTGACAGTGTTTTTATGAATATTTCACGGTGACTTGGCGATCACTTGACATTGCATTGGGGATGATTTCACAATTCATTTACGATCACTCGGCACTGCTTTAACCATGACTGGGCGATCTCTTGGCAATGTGTTAACGATCAGTTGGCACTGACTTTACAATGACTTGGCAATCACTTGAAGATGTACTGGCGATCACTTGGAAGTGTATTGACAACCACTAGATTTTAAGCGCCTTGATGAGGGCCTGACCATGACTTGGAATTGATAATAACACAGGTCGTCCTCACTACTCTTTCCACTCTCGTGGCTGCTGCTTATGCCGGCGGGCTGGTTGCCTACGGCTTGGGAGGCGGTCACGGTGGCTGGGGCAACGGCTGGGGCAACGGCTGGGGACACGGCTGGGGCAACGGCTGGGGCAACGGCTGGGGAAACGGCGGTGGCCTGAGCGGCGTCGGCCTCGGCGGCAGCGTGGTCCTGCTGAACGGTGGCCACGGCGGGTACGGCAAGGCTGTCGCCGGGCCGTCCTTTCTCGTGAAGACCGTGCACCACGTGAGCAAGCTCAGCGGTGGTGGCGCTGTGGTCGCCCACAGTGGTCTTGGAGGCGGCTACGTCGTGGGACCCCTGGTGGTCGCGACGGTGGTGGGCAACGGCGGAGGCCACGGTGGAGGCTACGGTTACGGCGGCGGCTACGGCCACAAGGGATAAGCCGTACGGAGCTGAGCGAGAACTAAAGGTATCTAGCGCCTGATTGGCAGTATTGAGAAACTTTAATAAACCGCACCGAAAGTAGCAGCGCTTTCTTGCGCCAGCCTTTTACCAAAGTTACGTTAACACGGAAAGGAAATACGGTTTGTACCATGCCGCTCCTCTTTTCTTTCACGTTGTTCTTTCGCCACTTCCGGTTCCACGTGACAGCGCGTCCCCAGAGTGGCAAATTTCTCGTTTACCACGCGTAGGCCGAGAGGCAATAATGCGGCACTACAGCACCAAGCTAACTTTTGAAAAAAAAATCACAGCATATCCACGGAATGAATGATGATTGGCGGGGCGAAGCGTTCGTCACTCCGTCCGTGCTTTTTTCCGCCCGTTCGTTCTTGCTTCCGTCCGTCCATTCGTGTGACCGTGGGTGCATCCATTTTTTCGTGTGTCCCTCCATGCGTCCATCCGTACGTCCGTTCTTCCGTCTGCCCATCCATCCATCCATCCGTGCGTCCGCCCCTCTGTCTGTCTGTCTGTCTTGTCTGTCTGTCTGTCTGTCTGTCTGTCTGTCTGTCTGTCTGTCTGTCTGTCTGTCTGTCTGTCTGTCTGTCTGTCTGTCTGTCTGTCTGTCTGTCTGTATGTCCGTCCGTCCGTCTATCTAGCGAACACTCCAAGTACAGCCATCTCACATCTTTTCATAATGTATTCATCATACACAAGTGCCGCCATCCAGCGGACATTATAAGGACCGCTCTTTCGGGTATGTGCCACCGGTGGCTACTTACACCATCGGGGGAAGGGCAGACCCACACTCTAAAGAGCTTCGCCCTTAAAAGCAATTCTGGTGGGGACGTACGTAAACCTTTGCCAAAATTAGGAGCGGCAAAGACTCAACAAGCGAGATAGGAGGAGATATACGGTATAGTACCATACCGAATTTCCATAGTGTATTTCTGTAACTTGCTGGAACACTTGAACAAAAGGGATACGTAGCGACCCCGTAACGACCATATTTGTTTATATTCTTCCGAACAAGACGAGCTCGCGTCTCTTTCATTTCTTCAATGAATCAACCTCTCCTATAACGAGTTTTCGTAGGACCTTGAACAATGTACCTCCTATGTGGGACAATGACAGTACACCGAAGGACGCGGGACGCCGACGGTCGAAGTTGTCGTTTCGATGAGCCATGCAGGGCTTTAGCCTTAGAATGTCAGAGACAAGGACAGCACTGATGGTTGGTAAATGAAGTCGGTCGGCTGCTATACCAAAGGCGTATGCAGGGATATTTTTTGAAGGGATTCGACCACAACGAGCGCATGTGTGCTTGTATATACACACATGTAAAAGTGGCATGTGGGGGGGGGTTAGTCTTTGTTAGATGCAAGCTCGTGAGAAACACTGGGTCTGCTGACTTTTGATCATCGCTTCTTGATTAGGCCCTGCAACCATTACACACATATAAATTACGTCAGCAAACACTGCCCTGCCTATTGTTAGTAAAGGCTCTTGAGAAGACGTGAGCGAAAAGCTATAGCGCAGCGCGCGGCCTTGGAGTTACAACCAATTCTGAAATTGCTCGCTCTTCTCTTTACAAATGACGCCGTGAACCCAAAGTCCGCTGCCATTGGCTGATTTGAGCACCGTCAGCTGCGTAATTATCGTGTCCACCACGAGAGGTCCCAACGTTCATCGCAATAACACTGAAAGAAACCCGCTCTTTCGATGAAAAAAAAAGAATAGTTCCCAAAGTCATGACGCCATGAGCGATTCATCAGCGAGACTAAAAGAGTACCTAACTTAATTCTTGCTTTTAACTTTTCATTATCAATAACTGCTACTTGAAATCCATGTATTAACTATAGCGTCTACGTATAATAAACTACAGATATCATTGGATAAATTCACCCACTGACCGGCCACTCCCCTTTATTGGGTTATGAAGGACGTCCAGAGAAAAACAAGCACCACAAAAATGCGATGGCGGAAATAATGTCAATGACCAGCCCAGCCGCGGTGGTCTAGTGGCTAAGGTGCTCGGCTGCTGACCCGCAGGTCGCGGGTTCGAATCCCGGCTGCGGCGGCTGCATTTCCGATGGAGGCGGAGATGCTGTAGACCCGTGTACTCAGATTTGGGTCCACGTTAAAGAACCCCAGGTGGTCGAAATTTCCGGAGCCCTCCACTACGGCGTCTCTCATAATCATATGGTGGTTTTGGAACGTTAAACCCCATATATCAATCAATGTCACCAATCAAAACTTAAAGAAAAACTACATTTCGGCATCGGTGAGGAAGCCTTGTTCACTATCCTTGAATGTGAAGAAGCCATGTTCCCAAATGATTGGAAACAAGGTACGGAAGTCGAAAGATCGTTTCTTTTAAAACGTTTATTCGGTCGGTGTACTTCCTTCCCACCATGTTTCATCCCGCGCCTAGACGGGTTTTCAGTCGAATCGTCGATTTCGGAGTCTTGACGCGCGCCAGTGAACGGGCGTACTTCTTTCGCTCCCCTGCCTTACGCCACAAAATTTATCCTGGACTTTACCCCAATTCAGACTGCAAGTTTTGTACGGTAAGGAAAGGGGACCTTAACCACATTATGTGGCAATGTCGAAATCACTCCCCTCCCCCAAGCCTTTGTAAACAAAAAAAGTAGTAAGGATCTGTGGGAAGCTGCCTTGCGCATCTACAACCCTGACCTTCAGGAGGCTATCCTGAGATGGGCTGGGGTGGTAGAAGAGGCCTACCGTGAATAGGATCCTTCGCCTTCTCGCAGCTCCATTTTCTTAAGGTGGGATAAAGTTGTTTCTCTTTCTCTCTCTTTCCCCTTGACAAGCACCTCCTCCTTTTTCCCCTCTCTGCGTAGATTTCGGCACATTCCCTGGCGAATCCCTGTATATTTTCCTAAATCTTGCTGGGCCAGTTGGTAACTCATGATATTGTTAGTAATTTAACGCAACACTCAAAGAAAAAAAAAGAGAGATCGCGTGAAAAAAGGGGTGTCTTTTTGTCTCACAACACTCTTCATCTATCTCGCGTTCCTTTCCTCGCATTATCTCTGGACGCCCGGCACTTTCAGGTGACGAACGACGTGCGAGTTATCAGCGTGACAAAGCTCTCTTGTTGGGAAAGTGACCAGCGCCGAGTTTGCAAGAAGGGAAGCCTAGGCATAACTGATGGCGATTATTGTTGTGCGACAAAAAAGGACAGGCTTTCTACTCAATCTCTTCCTTTTTCCCTTTTTTAAAGACGATAGTCTTTCTTGGGGACATTCGACGGAAAATTTTTGGTCTGTCTGTCTGTATGTCTGTGCATTTGTCTGTTTGTCCGCCCTAACGATCCCTCAAACGGCGCAACCCCATCCGCAGCGCCCACCAATATTGTTCAAGGTTTAGCGTTCATAGCTGTGCGATTGTCAATTATAAAGCAATTATTGCGCATATCTGAGGCGCCACAACAACGCTTCGATGTTCTCTATGTCTGCCTTTGTACTAGAAGAGGCACACACAAGTAAATCTAAGGAATGTAGCGTTTATTCGCGCTGCGCTGGCAGTGCAACGCGATGCTCAAAAAGGTGCCTCCAACGCTTTGCTACGACGTCACGGCGGTGGCACCTGCCCGTCGCTTTGCGCTCTACACCTTATAAACTTCGAGACTGGCGTGCATCTTTCTCCGCGGGCTGGACGCCTTCGTTTTCGAAGATAACTGCCAGATGGCGCTCGTGTCTAACGTGCCTCGATGCGCTCGTTCGCCTACGCTACACGCTCGGGGCACTCTAACGCAGCGCCTGCAGAATACCATTCACGGATTTTCTTGCGCAGAACACCAAATAAACGTTTTGTTCACTCTCTCCAGACGCAAGACTATCGTTTTTCGACGACATTTACAGTGTAACATGTAGATTCGGGCCAATTTTTTTCAAGAGAGAACTTTGGAACTCCCTAGAAACATTCGCACAATGATCGCACATGCTATCCTCTCGGGAAACACACCACATGCAGCGCTCAGAACATGTGTGGTGCGTGTGTTAAGAAAAGGTGTTTAACGATTTAGAGTACTATAGTCACTCTATACTATGGGAGAGCTTAAAGCCGTCCCTTATTTCACATATCCACATGGTAGGCGGCTTGATTCTCCTCTGATACACAAAGGACGATTATTTGTTGAGTGAAACCGTGTGTGAATGAGTGTTTCGAGGGACTTCAAGATTGCGCTAAATTAGGTTATGAAGAATATCTGCCTGTAACTCGGCTAGTGCTTGCGGGATTCCAAAGGTTTCTCTTCCCTTCTTATTTTATTTTTAACTCTTTTTTTTCTTTCTGCGACAGTCGATTTTATAGGCAATCAACTACTTTTACGAAGCCATTGAATGATTAAACCGTCCGTACGAAGTTCTCGGAGTGGCGATTTCTTTTTTGATGATTTCGCGCTTATTTTGAAAGTTTTGCACTTTCCACGATCACAGTTACGACGACAACGTTGTGCGTTGTTTTATTTTTTTGTTTTCATTTTTTTTCACATGCAGACATCAAGACGGTGGACAGACGACATCTAGCCAGCAGCGCTGTGATCTCCACACAAGCAAACAGGAAGAAATCATTCAAAAGGAAAAAAAAAGAATCAAGTCATTTTATATACCTCAGGAGACGCCATTTACACGTTTGGGCAGGCGAATGCCCTCTGTACAATGTGTAAATAAAAAAAAGCATTTTCTTATCCCTAAAATTGCTTTCGTGCATCTATTTGTTTATTTACAAAGCCCCCACAGGCCTTAGCAAGAGTATAGTGTATATGAGGGAGGGGGAGGCATTATAGAGAGCAGAATCAGATTAGTTGCATCAAAACACGATGGTACGGGTTATAGCAAAAAATAACGTTATATAATTGTTAGCAACTACTAAACAAAATGCGGCAGAGATACTAGCTTGCCTCATTCAGTGTAGAAAAACATACTGTATTGCCTTTCCATCGCAACTACTAAACAAAATGCGGCAGAGATACTAGCTTGCCTCATTCAGTGTAGAAAAACATACTGTATTGCCTTTCCATCTGGCACATCGTTTTTATTTCTTTTTCAATTGATTTCCGAAGGGCCAGCAAGGCCTGTGCGTACGCATTGAGTCACAATTTCGTCCCTATGAGTCACTATTGTTTTTGCTATATTCTAAATACAGCTACAATAACGTTGTGAAGAAATGATTGATATGTGGGGCTTAACGTCCCAAAACCACCATATGATTATGAGAGACGCCGTAGTGGAGGGCTCCGGACCTCCTGGGGTTCTTTAACTTGCACCCAAACCGGAACACACGGGCCTACAACATTTCCGCCTTTATCGGAAATGCAGCCGCCGCAGCCAAGAACGTTCCGAAGAAGCATGTGAACAAAGTGCACAGCTGTATTGTATTACATTCTACTGGCTTTATATTTCGTTCTATTGTATTGGTGAATATGCCATTTTGACATGTCGTACATATCGTTTATCAAATGTTGTTTAGTACGGTTTTGTATGGTATAACAACTTTAACCCACCTCTGTAGCGGCCTGAAAGCATATGCTAAAATTAAAATTTTGAAAGTCGAAATGAGGCACAAGCTGCCAGGGGCGCAGTAAGAAATTTTTTCTGTTAAGGGGTCAATTATAATTTTTTTATTTATTTATTTATTTATTTATTTATTTATTTATTTATTTATTTATTTATTTATTTATTTATGTGCAAAGTAAAGCTAGCCTTAAAAAGGCTGTAAGCAGGAGTGGGGATACAAATGTGAGAGATTATAGCAATACTACGCGAAAAAAAAAAACGATGTTTGTTCGTGCGTGTGTTTGTATGTGTGCGTGTATATATCATGCTCAGCAGCAGCCGCCCGGCTACGCCCACTGCAGTGCAAAGGCCTGTCCCATGACCTGCCAATCAACCCGGTCCTGTGCTTCCCTTTGCCACGTTATACCTGCGAACTTTTCAATCTCATCGGCCCACCTAACTTTCTGTCTCCCCTGCGTGCGTTTGCCTTCTCTGGGAATTCATTCAGTTACCCCTAAGGACCAGCGGTTATCCTGCCTACGTGCTACGTGCCCGGCCCATGTCCGTTTCTTCTTCTCGATTTCAACTATGATATCCTATACGATTGCAGGCACCGAAAGCTTTCTGCTCGTCACTTGGGTTACACACAGCCTCCGGGATCAGCAAAACTTTGGCCATGCGAAGACGCCGTGTGATGAACGTCATCATTTGGATACATTTCTGACGTCATGATTGTGTCACGAACGTTTGCTATTTGCGGCGTTATATGATTGTCACACGCTGACGTCATCGCGTGAAAAGGCTCGTTTTGTCGCTACCGCTGACGCCAATGGCCGAATCTCACGTTTTGTGAGACCTCTAAAGTCGACGTACTTAGAAAGTTTATAAACACTATGTACCAAAAAAATTGGCAGATCCCACGTGCAGTGGGAATCGACGATATGCGAAGCGCGAACGAAAAAAGGTTTATGTGTCACTTTAAAGTCCGCAGAACGTTACGCGGTGCAGGTAAATGATGCCGTACATGACTTCCGCGTCACGATTATCACGTTTGGATGTGTCGTCTACCTTCGTCATCAATTCACGTCACGTGATTGCAAATTTAGTATATGTGGAGCTAGCGAAACGGCCGCGAGAGCGTGGTATCTCGTCATGTTCTTACATGACACACGTGTCAGGATTATCATGTTTGCACCAGTCATATATACCTTTGTCATCCATAGACATCACACAACACCAAAGTTCCTACATGTGGAGCTAGCAAACGGCCGCGAGTGCATCATGAAGGGCCCAATATACTCCAATGTAGCGTTGACACGCGCGCACACTGGGCACAGCGACGCTGCGTTAGAGAAACGCGAGCACGTATAGTCTGACGCCAGGCGTGATCGGCACGACCTTCGTCCGTCGGCGCAGCTCGGGGGCAACCGGCGCGAAATGCGACATGCTGCATTTCGCGCCGATGCGTTACCCAGACAACACTGCGTCTCCCTCTTTTCGCCACGGAGGGACGCCGGACGCGCTCAAACGCGCATGCGTCAAAGCAACGCCACGCACCTGCGAGTATTATGGCAGGAACGGCGCCTGGCGTGGCAACGCCGACGTGACGCGACGAAATCAGCGCCGGCGAGCACGCGCATCGCGTCACGTCGAAATGTATTGGCGCCTTGACTGTGGCATGTAGTCATGTTCTCACATGACACGCATCTCATGATTATCATGTTTGCACCAGTCACATATTTCGTCATCCCTTGACGTCACGTAATACCAAATTTGGCATATGTGAAGCTAGCGAAACGGCCGTGAGTGCATCTTGAGTGTGGTATATAGTCATGTTGTTACATGACACGCATGTCGTCATTATCCTGTTTGGATGTATCATTTACCTTTGTCGCCCGCTCGCGTCGTGTAATACCGAGTATGGCACATGTGAAGCTAGAGAAATGGCCGCGAGCGCATCATGATCGTGGCATGTAGTCACGTTGTTACATGACACGCATCTCATGATTATCATGTTTGCACCATTCGATAAACCTTCGTCATTCATTCACAAACCAAATACCAAATTTGGCATATGTGAAGCTAGCGAAACGGCCACGAGCGCATCATGAGCGTGGCATGTAGTCATGTTGTTACATGACACGCATGTCATTATTTTCATGCAGGACCGGGAAATGTAAATCATGACATTCATGACACACAAGTCATGATTTTCATGTTATGACTAGTCAAGTGTGTTCTTCACACAGTCATGTTATGCCATACCAAGTTTGGTATCTATACCATTAACGAAACGGCCGTAAGAGCTAAAGCTAAAAGTCGTAGGCGGCTAGATAGATAGATAGATAGATAGATAGATAGATAGATAGATAGATAGATAGATAGATAGATAGATAGATAGATAGATACGCTCAAAGTAACCGAAGTTCGCGAAGAAATGCTTCGCATTTAATAACAACAAAAATTCATGAGAATTTAGAAAAAAGTTATTAACGACTCAGAGTACATGGTACTCAACTATGGGACAGCATAAGCCGTCCCGTAAACCTCACATTTCATGCGGGTTTAGAAAAGTGTTTAGGTGTTCTGTGGTTTAACGATTTGGAGTAATAATACTCTGCCATGGGCAAGCAGAGAGCTTTCCTTTTGGGAGGCAGGGGGGGGGGGGGGGGGGGGGGGGTAGAAAAAAGTGGATAACGATTTAGAGTACAGGATACTCTACTATGGGAGAGCTTTAAAGCCGTCCCATGGGCCTCAACGTCCAAACCTGCACAACCACTGGCAGGCAGTTTAGCCAGGCAGACTACTAAATTCGACGAATGACAGTAGCGGCGCTGACTCAAACTTCACACTTTCTAAAGCCCTCATAGCAGTTACGCCCAACACCTCTGTGTTTTTACAAAGTATCGGCAGGCAACAATTCGATGAATTCAACCATGGAGTACATTCCGTCTAGCTTGCCTCGTAGCGTACTTTTCTATATTGAAACGCATGAAATCGCAAAAAGAAAATACTATAAAGCATTGTGTCCACACACATATTCCATCATCCCCGCCCTGTCGCTATAAATAACGTGTCCCTTTCGTCCGGTCGAAGCGTCAAACTTTAGCGTCTTGTAGCGTAAGCTACGCTGGCCGAGGTTGAGCAGTTTCGCGCATGGAAGTTATAAAAAGAGAGAGAACTGCTGTAGTGGAAATTATCGCGCATGAACGAAGCAGCCATACCCATCGTACGATGGCGGCAGCGGCAGCCATCTTACTAGGGGTATGCGTGTTTAGAAAAAGTGGATATTGATTTAGAGCGTCTCTCATAATCAAATTGTGGTTTTGGGACGTTAAACCCCACAAATCAATCAATCATATTGATTTAGAGTACTAGAAGTACTCTACTATGGGAGAGCTTAAAGCCGTCCCGTCGGCTTCACTCGGGATGAGTACTGCCCTATGAAAAAAACATAAACACGCTATTCTATGAAATGAACGTACAAGACCGAAGAACAGAGATTGAGGGGTGTGTTCAGCGATTGAGTGGGGGAAGTTTATTTTACACTTAACTTGGACATACACAAGCGAAACATCGAAAACAAGTAAAGACAGTGTATGCATCTTACAAACGAGCACCAAAATCTAATTCATCACTGGGTATCCAAATGTTACAAGTCAAAGGAAAATTAAAATGAATCAAGTTAATGGCACTTTACAGGATAACACTTATGCATGCGTACTAGAGTGGGTGCATGGCTAGTGCGGGACAACTGAAAACTTCAGCTGTCCCTCTCTTACTTTGAATAAGCATGTGTGCCATCGTGAAAATATAATAATAATAAGCATGCGTGCATGTGTGCCATCGGGAAAAGTCTCTTCGCCGTGCGCTTCCAGCTGCTCATCTAGGTGATTCCACCCAATGAGCCGAAGGAGCGTTTTCCTTTCCGAAGGAGCGTTTTCCAACCTCTCCTGACCAGATAGTGCTCAAAGTGCGTCTTTCGGTTACCAGTTTCCTTTAGTAAGCCTCGGATTGAAGGCAAATTTTATTGGATATTGAGTCACCGATACTCGACTCTGTGGGTTGTTTCATTAGAAGCAGCTGTCTTTTAATTTATGATTGACGTAGCCTTTAGACTTTCAGGTCAAATCCACTTGATGTCTAAATGGGCACCACCAGAAAATAGCGTGTGTTTGAGATCTTCGTAGCGCAAAACCAGGCTTCGCTATTGCTGGCAGAGCATCGCAGGAGCTTCCACTCCATGGTTTCGCGCTGCACACGGGGAGACCTTCTGCGCAAGCGCGAGGAGCAGTGACGTCACACAGCGCACAGCTAGCGCGCCCTAGTGGTTCGGCGCTTGACTCGCGCGAGATCGCTCGCTTGCTAGTCCCTCCGTTCATCCGTGGTTTTCTCCGTCCGTTCCGTACATGGTTCGTACGTCCGTCCGTCTCTACGTCCATCCGTAGGTCATTCATCCATCCATCCGTCCGTAGCTCACGTCACGTATATCCTGGTCCAGCCGAGTTAAGCCACTGCTATTTTTTTATATGTGTGGCATACAGTTAGCGAGGAATCTAGCGTATAAACAAACATGGGTGTACACAAATACGCACATCGAAGACGTATTTATGTACGCCGTTTTTCCCGACAACTGATGCACTCTCGATCGCGGGCGCATCTGCGGCCAGCCATTCCTGTCAAGACAATGCGATGTTTTCTCGCAGTCACTTTTCGTTTCCCGCTGCAACATTTCACTGTTGGCTGCATGTAAACGGAATGACCACCGCTGTTGCCGGTGGAATTAAGGCCCAGATACCGGCATCCACAAAAAAATATATATAATAAGGAGGGAGCATCGCGTAATGAGAAAGAATGAAAGAAAGGGGAAAACATGAAGGAAAATAAGGTGTGAAGGGAAGAGAAAATAAACCGGAAAAAATGCCCGCTGACTTCCAAAAGCCTGAAGAATGTGTCGAGCTGCAAGGGCAGCCTTCTTTGTTTCTCTCCGGTTTTGACGGAACGTGAAGTTCGAACGCACGTAGCAATATTTATTTATTTATTTATTTATTTATTTTTACATACTGCAACCCGTAAGGGCTACTGCAGGAAGTGGGTAACAGGCCGGTACAAAACATGGTGTAATACTTTGCGAAGGAAAAGCAAAATACAAAGTGGCAATACATGGCATCACATGGTGGGCATAATGATGACATAGTGGCAAGGAAGAGAACACAGTAAACACAGTAAACAGTGAAACGGAAAAAAGACAAACTGTCAAAGGGTAATTTATGGATAACAAGAATTCATTTAAGGGCAAAGAACGTATGTCAACGGATAAGTTATTCCAAAATTCAACAGTTCGTGGAAAGAAGCTAAATTAAAACGTGTTTAGTACGGGCGTAGAATGGTGTCATATTCAAAGGATGGTATTGGCGTGTTGAAGAAGGTCTGGAACATGTTAAGTAGAGATCTTTTGAAAGTTTGCACGTCGAATAAATTATAGAATGTAATAACTTGACAGACTCAATGTTCCTTCGTGATGAAAGTAGAGAAAGGTTCAAAGATGATAATGCTGACGTAGGTGCGGCGAGGGGCCTTTCGGCCTCTTTAATTCAACCTTCGCGAGATGTGGGACACCTTTTACGAGTTTTACCAGAAGTGCTGCGAGCAGCATATGCAGCAAGCGTATTACCGTTTCAATACAAGTTGCAGCAATGAAAAAAAAAAACACGGATTTGATTGGAAGATGCCGCAATAAGCAAAACTGATTTCGCTGGTTCCCTATAGGTTTGTGCATTGCTCCACTCCTCCCCCGTTTCGACTACCTTTATTGAACGAGTTGCTAACCCTTGCACAGAGAGTGAATGAGTGCGGAGTGAGTGGTGTGAGTGAGCGGTGTGAGTGAGTGTGTTAGTGAATGAGTGTGTTAGTGAGTGAATGAGTAGTGAGCGCGTGAATGAATGAATGAAATGAAGGAATAGAGCGGGTGAAAGATGTGTTAGTGAGTGGGATGGTAGTCAGAGTGAAGGAAAGAAAAAGAGCGATAGGGCGAGTGAGTGATTGAGTGAACGTAGATGTGCATGCGGCATGAAACTCGGGCCAAGACCACGGTGGCCAAAACTTTTACAACGAGACCGCTTTTTTCCAAACCCGCAAACCAGTAGGGGCTATGGAATATATGCCCCGGCTCGCTCAGGTCCCACATATACGAAGCGCCATAGCTTGTGTGTGCTTTGTTTTTTCCTGGTAGCGTCCGCGATAACCTTATCGCCGGCTCTCCCCCTCTCGAAAGCTATTAGAGGCGGAAGGAAGTGCCTGGGGAGGGCGGAGGGGCCCCGCCACGGTGGTCTAGTGGCTAAGATACTCGGCTGCTGACCCGAAGTCGCGGGATCAGATCCCGCTGTGGCGGCTGCATTTCCGATGGAGGCGGAAATGTTGTAGGCCCGTGTACTCAGATTTGGTTGCACGTTAAGGAACCCCAGGCATGTCGAAATTTCCGGAGCCCTCCACTACGGGCGTCTCTCATAATCCAGGTAGTGGTTTTGGGACGTTAAACCCCACAAATCAATCAATCAATAGGGAGGGGGAGGAGGCAGGAAG